>JAHDVE020006650.1:0-56495 GCA_022606495.2 Halesus radiatus
CGTGTTTGGTGACCAGATCTCAATAGCCAGGTATTTATCCACCTTCCCTTCTCCTTCCCCTCCCCAATACCTTCAATCTCAGAATATTCCCGAATTGGGGATGCCATAGTCTCACTGTCTCCAGACGGTTGGGAGCAGTTGGGACCCTGGTGCGGTGTTAATATAAAAAAAAAATATATATACAAGAAACCGGATAGTGAAAACAGTAATTATGTATGCATATATGAATTATTTTCATTAAGGTGATCCAATTACTAAGTAATGCGAAATCATGCAAAAATCATGTGTTTTCGGTTTGAATATTTGATTGCTTAGAAATATTATAAATACTGCGAGGAGAACACATCTTGGGCTTTGCAGAAACCGATCATTTTTTTAATAAGTCAATTTATAAGCATAAAAAAAATAATTTGAAGTGTATTATACTCGTAGCACATTTATGTACCTCTAACCACAGTTGACAGAGGAAGAGGGAGAAATGTTCCCTGGAACTGTACACAAAAATTCATAATACGATATACTCGTATATCAAAACAAATGGCATTCGACGTCTTTCGAAATGCGATTTTCAACCTTATGCCATCTGCATAAGGAGTTTGTACGTTTGGCGTTAGTTACCGCCCAGCTTCGGCGATGAATGTATGTGTTTCTATTCGTGGCTAATGAAATAACTAAATGACTAATAAGACTTCATTAAACAACTATTCTGAAATGGGTAAATAAATAAAGTTGGTGTCTGCCAAAAAATAAGGAAAGTCGTCCGCTGTGTTATTTTCCCCTCTCTTCTAAACCACATTTTACTTCTTTTCAATGGAGAATCTCAAAGTTAATTTTTAACTTGTTTCATTCTGACCTTAAACTTGTGAAGAATTTTCATTAGAGTTTTACCGGCGTGTGAAAAGGGTGTAATGAACACTACAGGGTGTTCGCGATTAAGTTAGCGCAAATGTTTAACTTTTCCCCCCGAAGAAAGTTCGCAACTTCAATTGGCCGACTGTTCGGGAGTTCTAATTAGTGGGATAATAGCACGTCCTAACGGTGGGTGCTACGGACATACGATTCGGATCGTAGGCGTCGAACCCTCCCGATGCTAGCACAGGTATTAGGGGGATATCCCGTTTGAGAGATTTGCATTTAATTCATTCATCCCTCTGATCCGCCGATCTCATCGGCATTGACAGCGTTGAGAGCCAAAATAGGTTCAAATAATTCGTAATGTTTGTTGAAAACAAAAATGTTAACGTGGGGGAGAAGTTTTTAAAACGGTCCTTTGTGGCAAGATGATCCAACCGGTTTTATGTGAACCTAGCCATAAAAAAGCACCGTTTCGGTAGTTTGACGACGAAAAACGACAATATGCTCATTTGATATAAAGTAAGGATCATTTATTTTAAAATGAATGTAAGTCTAATTTATTTTATTCTTTTATTGTATAATATTATTTACATACAATGGGAACTTGTACCCGCTAAGCCACTGCAAGTAGCTTTTCCGCAGGTGTTTAGTTCAACAATATTATATAATAAAACAATAAATAACAATCATCACACAAATGTAGTTCAAAATTAGAACAATATAGGTGCATGCATGTTGTGATCAATGTACACAAAGTTGGAAAGAATATTTAAACAATATATGAATTCAGAATTTCAATTGTTTTCTAACTAAATCAGTTTTACCGATAATAAATCATTACCCGTTCAAATTGAAAAGGAGTAGAAGTAAATAAAATCATATAAATACGTCGTCACAATGTGGATTAACCACAGTTTGAAAATGGACTTAAACGCCGAAACGGCTGTCAAAATAATAAAAAACTGAAAATACTTGCAGAACTTAATAATAACATTATTAAATTTGATTTACGTTAAATTAAAAAAAAAATCATATTTGTTACCATCACAGGGTTACTTTCCAAAAGTCAACACTTTTCTTTCGTCATAGAGCAATTGTTTTTGAATTCGTATGGCAACTTGTTAAATATAAATTGTACAATGTATTTATAATAATGTATTCATCATAATAATGGTATAATAATAATAAGAATAAATTTCTATAGCGCAGTTTTGTGAAGGTTCACCTCAAGTGCGCTTTACTCTAACTAACCTAACCTAATATAATTGTAAAATAACAGAAATATGTTATTATAGTATATATATGGGATAATGTCATTTTTAAGTTCTGCAAGAATTTTAACTGTGTCGGCGTTCAAGACCATTATAAAACTGTTAGGTAACGTTGAGACGACTTATTTATATGATTATATTTACCCCGACCCAATTTCAAATTTATGGTGCCTAAAATGATTTATTACCGGTGAAACCGATTTACTGAGAAAACAGTTGTGATAATGGATTCTCCACTCTGTAAAGTACTTACATTTGGAATCTGTTTTCCTCGCATTAAACACAATATTTCCTTAATGAACCAGAAATAGCTCCAATGTTTGGTCAAAATTGGAGATATTTATGCAGCACCCCTCTGCAATACCAGCATCAGGCCCACTTGCTTTATTAACATCGAGACCCCGTAAGACGTAGAGTACATCCAGATGCCGGATTCTCATCTTTTTGATATAGAAACCGCAGTGAGGAACCCACGGCGGAATGGCGCCTTGATCGCCATGTGTCGAGTTTTCCGTGAACATTTTTCCTAAAAGGAATCTAGTCGGGTCTAGTAAGAGGTGGCAGACTGAATTTGCAGAAATTGCGACCTATAGAGTCCGCTAGCGATCAGAATATCATAGCATAGTATATCTGAGCTGAGCCCACCCTGAGACTGACTATCGAGAGGCCTGGACAATGGTACCTGGTTGTAAAGGGTCTCCCTCAACCAGCCTCTACACAGTAGGTGGGCTAGCGCATCCGCCGCCAAAACCTGGACAAACTTGATCCCATAAACCACGAATCCGGGCAACCCTTAACTTAACAAAGTCACAAAACGTTGCGAACCACTTGGGGTGATCTACGGCAGAGGTGTTGGTCATCCAAAAAATGGTTCCCATACCCGCCTTCCTAAATAAAAAAAAATATATATATATATTGGTTACTAACAGAAAATGTTACTTCAGTAGTTAAAGCATGCCAAGTAAAAGAAGAATTAAATGGTTGAAAATCAGATAGTACCTACTTACAATACCAGGAGTTTTCCCGCGATACCTGGGAGAAAATTCGATGTCTTTGAGCACTCGACCACGAACCAGTAATTCTTCCTAATGGTCGTAATGAGAACTTCAATTTTTCATTAGATTTTTTTTTTATAATCACTCCCAACGCAATGTTTACAAAAAACAATCTAAACTTGCGAATAAATGCGCCATAACATAAATAGGGACAAGCTACATCGTAAACACAACGCACTAAATTCCTGTGCTGTGGGGTGAGTGTGGACTGTAAACTGTAGACTATAGGGCAATGATGTGGGTTCTTTAAGCGAATTCCTAATGCTTCTGCCGCTCAATTGATAGAAACCAGAAAACCTTACGACCCCTCGCCCCGCCCGCCACCGGCCAAAATAATACCCTCGGGACCACGACCGCTAAAAAGTTATTTGTAAAAATTACGGAGCATCCAAAATACCAACCCTTTGCGGACTCAAAGACCCGGTGTTTTCCTTTCAATCGAAACGGTTGAGAATGATTTGAAAGGATAAATTAAAAGGGGATTATCGTTCAATGTTTCTTCGGTCAACCGAATTTCCAATTTGAATGTGAAAAAAATCGCAGGAATTTGGACAGGGATTTTTCGATAAAGTAACGCTTAATGCTTTTGCACTATTTCAAGTATCTAAAGCCTGATTTGAATGGTTCCGAATGCACTATGGAAAGTTTGAATAGAAAATGAGCGCTACAAACAAAGAATATAATAATAATAATAATAATGTGTTGATTTCAGCTGAACAAAGCGGTGAGTGCAATACTCTGTCTGCCATATAAAAGAATATATATAAATAAATTACATGATGTGGAAATAGAATATAAAAATAAATAAATAAAAAGATCAACATATTTAGCACTTATACTACGGTGGCGTAAGGGAAATTCTCCAACTATGGTGTAGGGGCGCACCCTGCCACTGGGCGACGGCCTGGAGAAGAGTGTTTTCCGATCTCCGGTAGCGCTGACTCGTCCGGGCTACTCTGTGGCGCATTAAAGCAGCAAAACCATGAACCCTTCCCTCTGTGAACATCTGCGAGGCGCTGCATCACCAAGGGAGGCCGAACAGCCCCCCCTAAGCGTGGTTATACTGTACTCGGAGTGTTCATGACGCCTCGTATGTACCTTGCACATAGTTCGCTAGAGTAAAAGCTAAATATATATACCTACTTACATTTTAACTTGAAAATAACTTAACGATTGAAGAAGATAATATAACTCTCAATGAAACATGAAACAGAAAAAGACAGAAAAAAGGTAAAAGTAGCAAATGGGAGTCGAAAATAAATCTGTCTTTGCCAATAATTGAGCAATTGAGATTTAATTATTTTCCATATTTTTTATGGATCTAATAATATCGCACCTTAAGACATGCTAATATTATCCTCAATTTCCAAATTTTTGGAATGACAGAACGCCAGTCCCGGTGAGACTAGAGAGACTAGGTTCAAATCCCAGCGGCGACCGTTACCTTTTTATTTTCGCTGTTTTTTTCTGTTTCATGCTTCATTATGGTTTGTTAATATTATGTTCAATGGTTAAATATTACAATGAGGTTTATAAGCTTCAGTAAATTATTCCAATGAATTGAATATGTAAATAATTTATTAAATGGTTATGCTTCACCGTAAAATGAATTATTGAAACATTCATCTTCATCACCAGTATACTTAAAATCAAAGAATCCTCCATATTATTAAAAAATATGTAAAAACCCTGATTACGTTGATAATACACTTTCATAATGAAACAAATGGCTTTGAGATCTATAGAAAGAATTATGAATTCTAAGTGAAAAATACCGTGTTTTTTCATTCAAATTCATTTCGGTTTTATGCGAATCCAAACTGTATTGAACGTAGAGTGCAGAAAAAAAATCTTTATAATCAAATATAAATTATTGCACAACACTTGCAATACCGAGCCGGTATTTCACCACAGATGCAATACCAAACCGAGATTGCGCAGTACGTGCAATACTAAACCGAGATTGCACAGCACGTACAATACTAAACCGAGATTGCACAGCACGTGCAATACCAGTGCATAATGTTTGGCCGCGCCACGCGGTACACACAGCGGTATGTTCCCTCTTTTCTCTTCAACCGCAGAACTGATAACATCTCTTCCCTTGGACACCTTGACCTGCCCCTACCAGATAAGAACAGTCTTCTGCAAGCCAGCAACCAATGACGTCACCACCCGCCACCTCAGCGACCTACCATACTGGCTGGTGCCATAAGTCAAGTACGCTCGGAGCGATAACATTTTCATTGGGAAACTACCAAACGCCTTTCTCAAGGGGATTCGCAAATCATAACATTCATGCGTACCTGTGTGCCGGTGCATAAATATTTACACTCCTTTTCTTGTGCGGATCATACACGTCCCGTACACAAACTGACCGAAGTGAATTTTACCAAGTTAATCCATAAATCACCATTCTTTGATATTGTCATTTTCTTTTAATTTAATTTCAACATTTTTTCGATCATTTAAGAAAATATTTTTCGAAAAATTTGGTGCCTACCTGCATTGAATAAAAGATCGACAAAAGTTTTCACATCTCTGTTTGACTTTTCGTGACAAAGCTCTATTTGAAGAACAAATCTCAGTTGGACGCCTTCCCTGTGGAAATGTCACTAGAATTGAATTCGGTACTGCTGGTTTAAAAAATATGAACAATTTTTTTTATTTATTATCTATTTATCTTAACGGCCCCGTAGTTGAGTGGTTACAATCCTTGGCTACAAATCTGGAGGTCGCGGGTTCAAATCCCGGGGCGCGCAAGTAAAATATATTTTTTCGAAATGTGTTATTTCACAGTTTCTTCATTAAAAATAATATATAGTACGAGCATATTTGCAAAATATTCTACTGCTGTAGATACTTTCAGTATCGCCTTGGTGAATGATCACCATTTAGAATCGATACGTTTCTTGAAATGACTTTAGCCGTGTTTGGTGACTATATCTGAATACTCAGGTACTTCCCAACCCTCTTCTTGCCCATCGCCTTCCCCTCCGTGCTACCTTCAGCCTCACAACATACCCCATATTGGGGATGCCATAGTCTCACTGGCTGCGGATAGTTACACAATCTTTTCTTATTCTAGATAGTAGTATAACTCCTAAAAATTGAAATAACAAAATTGTTTCCATAATTTGGGTTGCTACCTATGTAGCTAGTAGTAGTGGTAAATAATGTCGCCAAAAATTAAATTCAAATGCAATTTATTTTTGTTGTGCGCCAACTCACATTATTATTATTTTTACATAAATTATTTGTTTTTTTCAACTGACAAACCATTTATTGAGGATTATCGATCTATACTTACAAAAAAAAACAGAAAATACAGAAAAAAAAACAACCAAATTACATTACAAGAAAATTAATACTTTACTAAGCTTTACATGGATTTAAATGCATTATTTTGCATCTCCTCCGACATTTATACATAAAGCGTCATCTATACTAGCACTTCGATGAATCCTACAATATATAATATTGTAGATTGGATAATGCAGCGTTAATGATTTGTGTTATAATATTGTTTTAGTTTTATATTTTATGTCATAATAAAAATGTTAATTTATTTATTTATTTATTTGAAACACACATTATTAAACAATGAAATGTAAGAAAGCTTTGATTGCCCAACTAGGAACAAATCCCATGTTGGGACAGTCAAATTGACAAGTTTAGTTCATATTAAGTGTCATTATACAAAAATAGAAGGGAAAAAAACTAATATTGACATAGTATGATAAATATTGCTATATGATAATATCGAGAAATAAATATAATAATTAATTACAAAGAGATGAGAAGAATAGTACAGAAGAAAACTTAAGAACGTTTTTATAAAGAGATGAGGAAAACAAATATTATAGAGTGAAAAATTATGTAAAAGTGTTTGATAGGTACTGGTTGAAATTGGGTACTAAAAAAGATAATGTTATTCATTAATATTGATAAAATTGAGTTGTGTATCACTCAGCTTTATGAGTCGACGACGAAACTCATGGGTACAGCCTGAAGAGGGCGCAGTAAATAGTTAATAATAATAATAATAATAATAATAATTGGATGTTTATGACCAAATGTTTGTCTTTTTTCCTTTCCTTGGTTAGGGTTTTTAAGATCTTTTCTCAAAGATGATACATAGTATAACATAAAATCAGTCAATAAATCAAGCTATGAGATGGTAATAGTAATAAGGCCAAAGCGCCACTAATGTATATGTTTGTATATATTAAAAAAATGAATTAAAGAATTAATTAAGAATCAGTCAGAATGTTCGCTTTTGTTTCTCCCTAAACCAAGAAGCCAATTATAGACCAATTTGCCCAGAACATTTGAACTTTTCGATTTCCATGCATCGGGTATGATGTTGAATATTTTTGGACCTAAGTATGAACATTGTCTTTTAGCAAGGGATGTCGCGGTAGTAGGTAGAACTATTGGATTACTTCTAGAATGGCGGTCGTGATAGTGGTCTTCGGATGGGTAGTGGTGACGTTGTTATTGTGTGTGTAATATAATTTTTCTTATGTATAATTGTCTTACATCGAGAACATGTATCTATTCACATAATACGTCACTGGGGTACCTAATCTTAGTAGTGATTTCTGTTATTTCGCTAGTGGATGCAATATTGTTTTGGCACATCCGCCCCATCCCAAAAATGTATATTCTAGTAGAGAATTGCAAATGGCATAGTTATACTAGTTTCAGATCTTCCACACAGAGAATATTTCTAATAGACATGAATAGGTGAGTAAGTTTTCTGACCTTTTTGGAAGTTGTGTTGATTTGTTCGTCCTTCTACTTACTTTATGGTTTAAATCTGTATGCAATTATAATTTTTGACAGCTCTTTATATTATGTTCTAAAATCCATGTAAAATCTTAGATGGGCTTATAATCACATAAATATATAAATGGTTGTTTCTTGTTGTAATTCAGTTGAAACGATGAATTATTCCAATAATCTACGCGTATTAATAACGCGTCTGAATTGTAAAACTTTACTGTCTTAATTATTAGTTTTGGCGATATTAGTTTTCTTTCAGTACGTAAAAATTTATAGATTATTGATTTTCCGTCATATAGACCGCACGTCACTGGTGTACTAGGCGATATAATTTAATAATGTATTATGTATTCATAATATTATGTGTGTGGTATATGTGGGGTACATTATGAGAACCGTTAGAACGTAGGTACTGTTGCATGAAATCACGAAAACTTACCGAAAATAACAGGCGTGTGCCATGTTCGTGAAACATATTTCACATAACGTTTAGGAATTTAGGCGTTCTGAAATACTTCAGCGGAGTTGAAAGAGGGAATTAAATACCGATACCTACTAGCTACTAGCTACTAGCTACCAGCTCCCAGCGGCTCGGATCGCACGCTAGTTCGACGAAAATAACCTTTTTTATACGGAATTATTAGAAGTTTATAAATTAATTAAAAATTATTTTGTGTTCACCACTTTATTAATATAAACATACCTACATGTTTCAAAAGCGATGCTTTCTTCATCAGGAATATGTAGAATACTAAAAAATATTAATTTAATTTAATTTAATTTTTTAATTTCGAATATTAATTTTCTTTTCAATGTTTTATAATAATTTTTGTTTAATTACTTTGCTACTTTAATAAATTTTTGTTTATGTTTATAATTTGTCTATTCTTACATTATTGTGTTCTATGTTTATTTATTTTACATCACAAAGTGAATACCAATCTTTTGAAGAAATTATAATTATTAGTTTGTTGGAATGTTATCGATCGCATTAAATTGATAATGCGAATGTAAAAGTTTTTTTTAATACGAGTAACGTAAAGCATTTCATCTACCCGAAGGCAATGGGACTATGGCATTTTAAAAATATAATCATATAATCAATATAATGGGTTTCACTTTCTATACAACAACAATAAAGTTAAACAAAAACAGTGGTATTGCAATATTCATATCTAACCGCTATAATGTACTCAACATTAAAGAAATACACAATTTTCATAATGTAAACCTATTAAATATTGAGTTTAAAGACCAAAATAAATATTATAATATTATTGCCGTTTATCTCACTCATGCATCAGTAATATCACAATTTATAAATGAATTAAAAAATATATTATTAAATTTTAGAAATAAAAATAATATTATTGTTGGAGATATGAACTTAAATATTGCAAAAGAATACTCTAGTAAGGATAAAGATAATTATCTAAACATGTTAGCAGAACTTAATTATTTACCGTGCATAAATTCATATACTAGAAACGTTCGAGGTCAACGACCTTCATGTTTAGATCATGTATTTACAAATATTTCTGATATCCAAAATATTATATCCGCTGTCATTCATACAACTATCACTGATCATTATTCATGTATATTCAATTATAAATTCTGTAATCCAACTTTTCCACCATTTAAACAAGAAAATGTTTCAAAAAAAGTACTTAACATGGATACGTTAAAATATAAATTAGAAGTAGAAAATTGGCTTGATTTATATCAATGTAATGATGTCAATGTTTGTTGTAAAATGTTTGAAGAAAAATTATCTAAATTCATAAATGACTCAACAAATAATGTCATATCCAAATCCAAACTCCCTAACTTCAAACCTATAAAACCATGGATAACTCACGGTTTAATAGTATCCGTACGTCATAAGCAAGCTCTTTATAGATTAACTAATCAACAACCAAATAATGAACATTTACCGAAACATTTTAAAGCATATAAAAATAAACTCTCATATATCATAAAACATACAAAGAAAGCTATTACAAACAGAAGTTGATACAGGTTGAAAATGACAAAGGAGTATGGACGATTATAAATGAGATAATGGACAAAAAAAAAGTATAAAAACAATGAAATCAGCACTATTATTCATGATAATTCGGAAACATGTTGCAAAGAGAACCCTTTAAAAGCTGCAAATATATTTAACGAATTCTTTGCAAATATAGGAGAAAATCTTGCCAATCTCATACACAAAGATCTAAATATAACAATTCCAGACTGTAATGTTGATGTTAAAAATAAAATGTCAACATTTCAACTCACCACAGAGGACGAAATAGTAACTATTATAAACGGCATGAAAGGAGGCTCTGCCCCAGGTTTTGATAGAATTACAATTAACATTTTTAAAAATATTAAAAACAAAATTTCTAAACCGTTAATGCATATAATCAACACAAGTTTCCAATGCGGAGTATTTCCATGTAATTACAAACAAACTACCATAACTCCAATATTTAAGTCTGGTAATCCCGAAGATGTTAATAATTACCGTCCCATTTCAGTAATCTCAAATATTGGAAAAATTTTTGAAAAACTTGTAAAAAAAAGACTTAACCAGTTTATAAAATGTAATAGCATAATTCACGAAAATCAATTCGGCTTTATGGAAAGTAGAAGCACACAGGATGCAATTTCAAAATTAACTAGCCTTATTCACACTTCATTAAATAAATCACTAAAATGCCTTGGAATTTTTATAGATCTCAAAAAAGCGTTTGATAGCATATCTCATGACAAACTTATAATTAAATTAAGCAACATTGGAATAAATAGTACAGCTCTGGAATGGATAAAAAGCTATCTTTTCAAACGTCCTCAAGTGGTAAAAATAAACGAGGTACTTAGTCATAAAAAACAAGTAATTTTGGCATACCTCAAGGTACAGTACTGGGACCTCTACTTTTTATCATCTATGTAAATGACATATTCATGCAAAAGCTAAACGGAAAAATAATATCTTATACTGACGACACTGTCATAATAATTGAAGGTACTGACTGGAATTCTATTAACAAGCTAGCAAATACTGATATTAATATATTAAAAAATTGTTTCGATAATAATCTACTCTCCCTTAACACTGGAAAAACAAAATTTATTCCTTTCTCTATCAATAAATTTAAATCAAAACCAGAAATAAAAATTATAATACACCAAAGTAACTGCAACAGAATCAATTATAATCAAGCATGTTCAATACTTAGTCCAACTTCCAAAATTAAATACCTTGGTGTATATAGACCAGCATTTTAAATGGAAAACACATATTTGTGAACTTGTTAAACGAATTAGAAAATGTATATATATTTATAAGACTAAGAAACATTCTTAGACTAGAAAACCTAAAAAGAGTGTACTATGCAATTGTTCAGTCTATTTTACAATATGGAATTATTGGCTGGGGGGGAACATATGATAATATTTTAAGTCCACTTAAAATAATTCAAAGATTGATAATAAAGGTAATTTTTAAAAAAACCATCATCATTTTCCACTGAAAAGCTTTTTACAATATTCAATGTACCTACAGTAGATAAAATTTATAAAAAATATGCAATTATTCAAATCTTTAAAGAAAAAACGTTAAATAAATTACAATTTAATATATCCGCAAGGTATCAACAAAACATTAAAATCCCGCCATTTCAATACTAAGCATACGCAAAACACATACCTATATCTAGGAATAACTTTTTTTAACAATCTGCCATCTGATCTTAAAATTATAGAAAATATCCATGAATTTCAACATAGATTAAAAAATTACCTCAAACTACTGTAACAATTTAAAAAAAAAAAAATATTTTTTAATTTTTATTATTATTAGATTTTTTTGTCTTTTATTATTATCTTCTCTTCTTTTCTTCTACTTTCTTTTCATTTTCTTTAATACTATTACTAGTGATAAATTACAAAATTTACACGACAAATTCAAATTCATATTTTCCTGCTATTGTACAACAATACTTTAAGTTATGATTTGATTAATTAAGCGATAATCACTCACCAAACACAAGAACCTTGTTTCTTTATGGTGAGGAATAGCTATAATATATTTTTTGTTACACTATATGAATCATGTCTTATTTTTATATACTCTCTGTAAAAAAAATTATTATATTAAATAAAAAAAAAAAAAATAAAAAAAATATACTAAGGAATGCTAAATATACTAATATCAATCAATAAGGAAATCCATGTCCAATTTTTTATTAATAATGACGTTCAAACATAAATACCATTCAAGTTTTTTTTTAAAGTTAGTTTTCATAGTTTCAATTTTTCAAAGTTCGCCCTAACGCTCCAAATCTGGTCGGTCCGTTTTGAGGTTAGAATGTCGAATGTCAAAACAAGCGTAACTTTACCCGTACATAATTTTATATTCTATTCATAGTAAACCATAACTAAACATAAGTAAAAACATTATGTACCTTTTTAGAAACTTTAAATAAAAGAATAATAATAGTATTGAGCAATAGCATTATCATAATGTTCATATTGATAATTGTTTTGCTCATGAATACTCTAATTTTTGTTATTAATAATAGTTTTTTTTTATATTGAACAACTAAAGAGTTAAAAGTCATCTAAATTAAGATTAAATTTCCCCAAAATTAAAAAAAAATATATATTTAAGATACAAAATAAAATTGTCCATACTAATCGAAAAAAAGAATTCATACGTGACGTCAGATGTTCCAAATGCAATGGTATCAACATAACAAGGTGTTTTGATGAGATGATTATTTATTCACTTTTCAATAACGATTTATAAATTCTAGGTATACTTGTAAATAATAAAAGTTTAATATTCAGAATCGTCATTTGCTGATCTATATTAACGTATTTTTTTATAGCCATAATATTTTTCACTGTGGTTCCTTATTGAGAGAAGAGATAGATTGAATTCCCATAAAAAAACGGCTGCTTATACAATGTGTTAATTTTTATACACACATATCAAAATATTTTATGGATGAAATTGTTTTTAGCAAAAATATACATAATTATTCAACCGAAAATGTAAATGGAAACAGATTACCTCATATGCGAAAAACAGAGTCAGGGAATTGTTTAACCCCTCGAGTCTTTTGATAATAAATGATAATTTTTCTTAAATAAAATGCGTGTTTTTTCTCTTTCTAACATATTCTAAATCACATACATTTCTATAGTACAAAATGAGATAACATGACTTTTATGAGTCCGTTTCAAGCTGGGAGAAATATCTTCACAAAAGACTCTATGGCTATTTCTTTTCTGGGAGAAATATCTCCCAAAAAGACTCGAGGGGTTAATGTAAAGAGGACTGAAAATGTACGATCTGATACCTGGACAGTCTGAATAATAAATAAATAGTACGTACTATAAAAATATGATATTATTAACATTTAAATGTAACCATGTACACGTCAGTTTATATATATAAAATGTAATATTAACTCAATCAAATTTTTTTTTAATGGAGTATGTTGTAGGGTAGAGATGGAGAAGAAGAAGGTGGGGGATTTGGATATTCAGATCTAGTCTCCAAATATGGCTTAAGCCATTTCATACAAAGTTTCGATTCTAAATGTCGGTAACCTGACACCGGGCCACGAAAGAAAAATGACGGGTCGCATAAAAAAACTAGATGTTTTAATTTCTTCACAATGCTCGAGAATAGGATTAAATAACATTGACTCAATGTATCTAGATGAACCCCTTTATCTAAAAGTTTATTTTTGACAATATAACACTTCTTACAATATCGCTTCAATAGTTTGCTTTCTTCACATTTTTTCAAGAGTAAGTTTTTCTTCATTTTAATATGTTGACGAAAACTGTCTTGACAGTTATTTCTATTTTACTAAACCACCGAAGAGAAAAACCGATAGGATCGCCTTATGGGTGTGTCCATATGTACGAAGTAAACTCCATTTTCCTTACTTGTGAAATTGAAATATTTTTAAATTTCGAAATTCTTTCTTAAACGGAAAGCCTGTCGACGGCCAAGAAGTCACAAGGTCTTATGTAAACTAGCGACATCAGTTTTCTCTAAAGTCGGTATCGATCTTCTTTTGATTATCTATTCAGTGGTTAAAAGCCAACGATAAAATTTCTGGGTGCTATGATGTAAAAATCATGTCTCTGTTTTGTTTCATAATGTACAAAAGGGTTTTGCGACACATTTTCTCCGCCTTTGATGTTTTGAAACAGACGCCCAAAATTACAGAGTTTTTACTTTTTTAAGTTTGTTCTTAAATTATATTGGTTTTAGGCCCTTATGCAGTGCAATGTGCGTATAATATAATATTGGAATGATAAAAACGATAGCATTATCTAGTTTAACTTTAGATTTAAAAAAAAAATCACCCTTGGTTCTTTTTTTGAGATGTACGTTTCATATACTTCAGAATTATTAAACCAACAGACTTGTGAACAGAACAAAATGGTTCGGGAAACACGACTCAAAATAAATCTTGACTGAGCTATTTAAAAGCAGAAGTCACGAGTATTTTTCATGTAAACCACCATTCAGAATCAAAACGTTACTTGAAATGGCTTTAGTCATGTTTGGTGACCAGATCTGAATATCCAGGTACTTAACCACTTTCCTTTTTCCGTATCTCCTCACCCTCCTTTGTTTGGTTCCAGGGTTCCATAGTCTCACTGGCTCTAGACGGTTGGGAGCAGTCCAAACTCTTGTATAAATAAAATGTTTTTTAACCCTAGAATGGAAGCGTTCTTCCTTAGCCAATTAATGGAAGCGAGAAGTTAATTTTCCTCCCATATTTGATTAATCTTTGTCATTTAGGGTAATAAATATTGCGATCACTCGTAATAAACATATTTATTGCTCAAATTTATTAAAAATATACATAATTCACTCGTTTATTGTATCTGAGAAGCGATCGGTAAATATCGTTCAATAGTTCCCACCATACAATAAGGCGGAAAATTTCTTCGGTGAAAAAAATATTAAACTTACCTAGGAGAAAAAGGCGCAGCCTGCTACTACGAAGACATGCGTATTGCCGAGGAAATAACTCACGGAAAGCATACCTTAGATCGGTCGGCACTTTAGTGAAAAATTAGTTTGAAGTTGGACAGAATAAATTGTATTCCTCGCTTCCATTCCAACGTGCAGGTATATCTGCATTTTCTTCCAGGGATAGACCGCCCTCGGGATTACCTTGCTGAGAGACAGACCGTCATTCAGAATCTAAACGCCGCTTTAAATAGCTTTAGCTGTGGTTACGACCGGATTTTAATAACCAGGCTAATCCCAACCTCCTTCACCCCCCTTTCCTTCCTCTCCGAGCATCATGAAATTTGAATTGTTTTTTCTATGTGGAATTTGTTGGCAACGAACTATTTTTAGCTGGCAACGCCATTTCTATCACCAGCTATGGCGCTGTGAAACATTATTTTACCCGTTAACGATTTTTTTCTATTTGGGACTAGTTGAGTAATTAACTATTTTTAAAAATGTTAATTTAGTTTTTATTGTATAATATTATTTTCATAGAATTGATAATTGTACCCGCTGAGCTACTGCAACCAGCTTGTCAATTAAAAATAATCGTAAGCATCTTGTGATCTATGTTAACAAGTTGAAAAAAAAACAGTAGAACAGTTTTGTTATAATAATATAAAGTATTTTTTCTGAGCATATTTTTGTGACTAAAATAGCCCCACGGGCCCTTTATATATTGCTAAAGTTTGTAGCCCCGTTTAAATAGCTATGTTTTTAGACCTTTCTTAAAGGTTTCGAAATTGCTTCTGACCTCAAACCAAATGGAAGATCATTCCGAGAATGTGGGCCCAGCACATGGAAGCTCTGTCCTAAAATTTAGTAGCTTTCATACAAGAGGGTTTAGCCATTCTATTTGACGCATTAGACTTGGCAGACCTGAGCGTGAGTTGCCTCGGAGTAAGACTGTCCCTCACGCAGAGATCAGTCAAGCATGATGGTGCCATCCCATTCAATGCCTTATATACCATAAGATAAATTTTAAATTGAACGCTTTCTGTGACTCTGTGCCAGTGTAGGCAATCACGTAGAAGAGGAGTGATGTGAAATTATTTGGTGGCACCGTATATTAGATGAGCTGCTGTATTAAATACTCCTTGCAGTCTGTTCAAATGTACATTAGGCAGACCGTTGCAGTAGTCCAATCTGGAGACAACTAGGGCATTTAATAGAGTCTGAGTGTGAATCGTCCCCAGTACAAATAATTATAAAAATATCAGCAGATGTCACACAATCAAGGAGGCCATCGTGAATGTAAGAAATAAAAAAAAAACAATATCTTAATACGTAAGGTTACTTTAAAAACTCTTGGCGGTGGTCGTATAATACAGCTTTCTTATGAAAATAATGATACGACATGAAAGGAACTCCGCCTTAGTAAGCGCGCTGCATTTCTGTACTATTTAATGGCTCTGTCATGCTCAATAACTACTTTTATAATGACCTGGTGTCATTTTTAACCCCGCCGCACAGTAGGGCATTGGACACAATTTCTTGTCCAAAAATATTATAACTTTTCTTCTGAACACTAAAACTTGACAAAATGGGTTTTTTTGAATTATCGCTAGGCTTAACGTATTTTAGAAAAAAATTATTACTTCCATCTTTAAATCTTGTAAACGGAGTTTACCTTAAACGAAGCATTTATAAAAAGTAAGAAGAAAAAAAAACACCTTTTAACGATACAATCAACATGTTTAAAAACTGATGGTTTCTTTTTTCCTTCCTCAGGTTAACGTGAACGTTAAATAAGAAAAATTCATTGATAAAGAAGATAAATATATAATTGCTTTGTGTGTGGTGTCATTATTAATAAAATTAATAAAAAATATTTTGTGGGTACAACTGTTTAATGTACTAATATCAACATGTTTCGGAAGCAAAGCTTCCCTCGTCAGGATACAGAGTATACTAAGAAAAAATGACAAGTAAGGACAAATAATAATGTAAGAATAGACAAATTACAAAAATAAGCAAAAAATAACAATAAGTGATAGGTAAGTAATAATAATAAAAAAAAAGTAAAATAGTAGATAATAAATTTATATTAGAACTGTAAGAAAATCATGAAAATAACAAGACATGAAAAAATGATAATAGGTATTAATGCGAAAATAAATTTATGAGATAGCAATAAAAAATAAAAAAATTATTATAAATAATATTTAATTGACCGTAAACACGTTTTATAATTTCTGAAATTTCTAATTTATCTAATTGTAAACCAGTTGTATTCGTATGCAAAATTATTAAACCTTTATTTATGTCAAAAGAATGATTTGTTTGAAAAAAAATTGTTTGCAAATTCAGAATAATTATTATTATTTAAACACCTTAGGTGTTCGTAACTCTAATAATGTCTATTCTTACATTATTGTGTTCTATGTTTATCATTTCTCTATACTTGATATTATTCTTTTTTAGTATTCTGTACATTCCTGATGAGGAAAGCATCGCTTTCGAAACATGTTGATATGTATATATTACTAAAGTGGTGATAACAAAGTATTTTTTAATTCACTAATAATGACACCACAAAGTGAATAGTAATAGTGCTCTTTAACTCCAGTATTAAAATTTCTTGAAGTTTTTTTTATTTTTTATTGTATAATATTAATTATATACAGTGGGAACTTATACCCGCTAAGCCACTGCAAGTAGCTTGTCAGCAGGAGTTTATTTCAACAATATAATATAATACAACAATAAATTACAATCATCATACAAATGTAGGGCAAAATTATTATATTTAGGCGCATGCATCTTGTGATGTACATAAGTTGAAAAAAATAATGGTAAAAGCATTATAGTTTTGTTATTGAGATACTAGAGTCCAATTTTATAACACCGATTTAAATAATATTATAAAAATGTCAATATCATAAAAAATATCAAAATTATAAAAGTACCAATATTATAAAATTATCAATATTATAAAAATATCAATATTATAAAAACATCAATACTTTTAAAAATATCAACATTATAAAAACATTAATATTACAAAAATATAACTATTACGTAAATATCAGAAATATCAAAGCATCTGTAAGTATTAAATAAATTAAGAAATAAAAATTTAAAAAATATATACATATATACATAAAACAGCAGTACAGGTTGGTTACAATGAGGATAGACTTAAATATAATAGTAACACCGTAACAGTAAATACACCAGATATTTAGGAGCTATACAACCAAGGAGACCGTCATATTTGCTACCATCAATACACAAGGTTACTTTCCAAAAGCCAACACTTTAACATCAGTGAGAATTTCATCATAGGACAATTGTTTTTTAAATTCGTACGGCAATTTGTTAAATATAAATGGTACAATGTATTCAAGGGTTCGTTGACCATATTTATTTTGAAATATTGGCACTATCATTCCTATATTTTGTGTGAAACGTGTATTGTGTACATGATCCACCACTGCCTTATACGGACTTTCAGATATATGTTGCAATTTAATTTTATGCCACAAAAGACCACGAACATGTAATACATTAATTGATTTGTACATGATATCAATGTCTCGCCTTTGCTTAAAAACTGTTTTACTTACTAGCAATTTTACCATGGCATTTTGAATCAGCTGTAAATGTTTTATGTTTGTCTTACAGGAGTGTCCCCAAGAAGTTATACCATACCTTATAGTCGATTCTGCTACAGACAAATAAATTAGTTTCATAGTTTTTATAGGCACATATAATTTTACCTTGTGGAGTCTTCCTACAATGGCTCGAAGTCGCTTACAGAGGTTGGAAATTTGTACGTCCCATTTCATATTACAATCCACCGTAACACCTAGATACACGTACTGGTTGACTAATTCGATACTTGTACACGAGCAGGGCTGTTTGGTATTATTGTGAATGCAATTAAATGAATGGGATATGATTACAGGTGCCTCGCTGTACCTTGCATGCGGGGATCTTGCATCAGATCGTGCATCAATTTCGTGGTTTTAGCATTGATTATTAGACCAGAGTCATGTGACCATTTTAATAAAGAAATAAAGTCTAGCTGTAACAATTTTATTGCAGTATCCAAATTTTCATGGGATATTATAAGTGCTGTATCATCAGCGTATACATAATGTTTAACAAACGAGAATATTTTTTTTGTTCATAAGTGATACAAAGATAATATAGAGCGTTGGACCTAAAATTGACCCTTGTGGAACTCCTGTTTTGACATTTCTTCTTTTACTAAATTTGTCTGATATTTTTACCTGGATTTGGCGGTTGGTTAGGAAGTTTTTGAATAGTTTGAGAAAGTTTCCTCTTACCCCTATTGCCTCCAAAATATTTAACAATTTCATCGGGTCTATAGTATCAAATGCCTTTGAATTATCTATGAACAGTACCAAAACATGTCTTTTATTATTCAGTTCATTATTTATATAGTTAGAGAAATCCTGAAGTAACATTTCAGTACTTTTTTCCATATAAAAAAGTCTTTCCCATATAAAAAAAAAGTTACAATCGTTACAAATTAACATACCGACCTCCGATTTATTTAAAATACCACCTCTATCATTGTTATTTAAAACACATATTTTTAAATTTATTTTTAGTACAAAAAACTGATGTCTTAATAAAATAACGTCAATTATTTATGGATAGACATAAGATTTAATAAACTTTTTCTTAAGCTTTTTGTTTAAGAATAGAACACGTTCTAATTTTCATCCAGATTCCATAGAAAAATATAACCCATATGCAATCTGGACGAAAACAAGTATCGTCTAATATCTATAAGAACAACACAAAGTTCCACGAGGAAAATTGATAAGTTGCGAGTGGTATAACACGGCGAGTCGAGAACCCAGCGACATTATTCTAACGGCACCTAATGCGCTAACGTATAATCTTTAAATAACCAGTAGTAGTTTTCTCATTTTTTCCAAAGTAGGCTTTTTGGTTTTTGGTCAACTGTGTAGTACTCAATGCCTCAAAGTGCGCCGCTTCTCCCCCGTCTGATCTCCACTTTGCTCCTAAGTGATCCGGTGCAACCGTCGGCCTGCAGCATCCCGCAGAGTACAGTCCATGCGCTGAACACATGAACCGACTGAAGTGTACTGCGGGCGTGTCCGTGTGCCCGAAGTGTAGCAATTTCCGTTTCTCTTGGGGAAATTGATCAAACATTTTCAAGTATCGAAATTCTTTCCCGAGCAGATGATAAAATTAATTTGATTAAAGGTATATTGGATATTTACATAGTATATTTACGGCTCCTTCCAGAGTGGTGCTCTCAGTGCCTATTCCCATAGGTTTCATTTTTTAAAATTATTTGCGCTAGTATTGCCATCTTTTTTTTCCAGGAAATTGTGGGTTGCAATATATATATATTTTTTAACGAATGCTTTTCTTGCGATAAAAGAAAACAAATGTTAATTAACAAATGTAATGATTTGTCTATTGCCCTCCCCCCAAAATATTCAAATTGCCCCCCCGATGGGGCATGCGCCCCACGTTGAGAAATACTACCCTAGTAAAAGACCACCATTAAATAAAAAAAATAAATGATATCGATAAATCGACGTTTATTCATAACCTGGAAATGTTTGTATTTCTTTAACAAAAAGTGAGGTGTTGAACAATTTATATGATAACTAGATATACGAGTAGGTGCACATTACTCCCATCCCCCGTATTTGTACGCACTATAACGCACAATTTCACAATACCGATATTCTTTACTATACCCTTTGTTAAACCACCTTTGAATATACTTTTTTGTATTAAAAGCTGTTTAAATAAATAAATACATAATTTTTTTTTTTGCTCCGTAATTTTTTTTTTATTGATCGCCCGCGGGGTTTTACACACATCATACATGTGCAATAATAGGAGTAAAATATAATTAAATGAAATCCTACAATTAGATAAATACAGAAATAATTATTTTGCTTTGGTGCAGGACGGAGAGATTTGAATATGTTGGAAAAGTCTGTATTATAGGTATTGGCAGTTCGGTGAAGACGCGCTAGGAGTGAGTTATACGCATAATTCGAGCTGTGGTTGTCCAAAACCACCTAGACACTGGATCAAATTGGTCTCTAAATTTCTACAAAGATCTCGAAAAAAAATTATTTTATATAATTTTTTAAATGAACTAAATCGTTTTAAAATATTTTAATAAATAGAAAAAAAAATTAAAAACGGAATTTTTCGAAAATCTCATTCAAGTTAAGAGGCCGATTTTATGCAGGGTCCTGACCTTGTGATCTAGGTGGTTTTGGGTTGTCACAGTGGAAAAGATGGTGGATAATTGTATCATATGCATTACTCACTTCGCAATAACCACTACTTACCAATCTTTTCCTTTTCTCATGTTATTCCGTTCCTGCTCTCTCTAGCCCCAATATATCCGAATAGAGTATTTTCAATGTTTTT
Source organism: Halesus radiatus (assembly GCA_022606495.2). Taxonomy (NCBI): domain Eukaryota; kingdom Metazoa; phylum Arthropoda; class Insecta; order Trichoptera; family Limnephilidae; genus Halesus; species Halesus radiatus. Next base: position 21,417 of record JAHDVE020006650.1, read on the forward strand.
TTCTGTGTCTACAAAAATTGAGAAAAAAATTACCATAACGATGACATTTTTATTTTATTTTTATATTTGCGAATAATTTTTCAACATTAAAACGATTTAAAATGCGCCATTTTTGATTTGCGGCCTAAACGACATGTTCGTTTTTGTTCGTGAATATGGCATTGTTTACATGACACCGTAAAGTCGGTGACAGCCGTCTTACCAGCCAGTGGCGTTATGTACATCATGACGACGTTGTAACTCGTTCGAATCGTTTCGGGACGTGTGGTTTTAGATCGTTTTCAAAATCAATAAATATGAATGAAAATATTAAAATTATACATATTTAATACGATTATCAGAATCACAAATATAAACTTTAAATATTTCACATATTTTTAAATGTATCCGTAATTTGTGAAATACCGTATTAGGGACGCCATAGTCCCGATGGCTCAGAGCTGTTGTCTATTTTGCGTTGTTCACTCTAGGGGGTATTTTAAGGTCATATTATAAATATTCTCCAGTCTTAAAAATTATAAATATTTCAAATAAATACTAACTCTTCTTGTACCTCTAATCTCCTAATAAATGTAACATCAATAGAAAAGGAGGATAACATAGCAACTGTAAAAATCATATCATTTATAAGCTTAAATTTTCTAATAAAACTGTTTTCATCTGAAGCGACCTGCCAGCTGCAGGTAATTATGGTTTTCTGTATCTGTTTGTACATAATTAGATAAAGAATAGCCAGTAATATTTGTTCAGCGCCCTTGAGCTGATTTTTCACAAAAACGGCGCTATACAAATAATCAAATTATTATTAACTTGGCGGGTTTGCGATAAGCCGACGTAGCTCAACGGTAGAGCATCTGACCGGACATCAGAAGGGTGCAGGTTCGAGTCCTGTCGGCGACATTTATCTTTGCTCGGAAAGGTTTTTTTCAATTTGGATGAGTGTTTCAGGCTAATAATTATTGTTTATAAAAATAATTGTTACCCTTTGCGCTATGCACAAAAATCTTGTCTTAAGTTTTTAAGAACTTTAGTTTATCAATTAATATTATTATTTAGTTTGGGGCCTAGGAGTCGATATGTCTTATGAAAATTGGCGACATTAGATTTTCTTCCAATTCACAACATCACACACTTCTGGAGATAATCTGTTCAGTGAGTACGGAGTACAGGGTGGGTTCAGAGTACAGAGTGGGTTCAGAGTACAGGGTGGGTACAGAGTACAGGGTGGGTACAGAGCACTGGGTGGGCAAAGCGAGACGATTATTATTTATGATATGTAGTATGTAGGTCAAAGTTCGTTCAAAGTTGGTTCTTTCGAGATCGCCAGTGAAATATGCACAGCACTGTAATATTTCCATGCATAAATTATTACCACACGGTCTGAATAAGCTGGATATCTGATTTTCATAGCGCTGTAACGTATTTTATGGAAGCTTGATAAATGATGTGTATTATGGTCGATGCGAGCTTTACCCACGCCGATGGTGTGGTGTGCTATCAGAAATAACTGGTTCCTTCGAGAGATGGTGGAATTATTTCATGGCGTCATTATTAATATAATTAATAAGAAGAATGTTGTTCACACCACTGTTCTTAATATATAAATATCATATTTCAGAAGCAAAGCTTCCCCCATTGGGATAAACGTTATACTCAATATTTATTACAACTACAGAAAAATAATAAACAAATAGAAAAATTAAGGTAAGCAATTACTTAAAAATGTAAAATAATTGAATTAAAAAATAATTAAATAATAACTTTGCATTAGAAATTTAAAAAAGAAATTATTTTTACTATTAAAACTAATTACTTACTATTTTCATCATTTACTGATAATATTTGTTTGTTTATTTATTATTACTATTATTTTTTTCCCTGAAAGACAACCGTCTGGGTTTGAGTCCCAGATGCGAAAGATGTCTTTTTATTTTCCGTTGTATTTTTCGGTTTCATGTTTCATTTACTTTATGTTAATATTATCTTCAACTATTATTTTTTTTATGTGAGTACTGCACAAGAGTCTTTGCTGCTCCCAACCGCTTGGAGCCAGTGAGACTATGGCATCCCTATTGGGGTATGTCGTAAAGGCATATGCGTTGTACAAACCTAATAATCGGTTTAATACTTTTTTTCATTTATGAGGAAAAAAGGAGTAAAATCATATGAAGGTAACCTAATTTTTTTTTGACTTATCGATTTATATAATTTATTAAGAATATATTTCACTGAACATCTATTAAAATGTGTGGAAAACCACAGTTTAGCCAACGCGGGCTACTAGAGGCGCTAGTGTAGCGTGTTGCCATCATACACACGATCTACAATTATTTAAAAGAATACGAAATGTATATGTTTGCCTAATTTTACGAGCTAATTTAAATCAACTACATGAATGGTGCGAACAAAATGCTATATTTTTGAACATTCAGAAATGTTAAGTAATAAGATTTTTTCGAAAACTCGTTATTAAATCATACATGGATAAACATTAAATAATATTAAATTAACACCAGCGTCACAAATTCGCGATCTGGGTGTAATATTCGACGAAAACTTGACATTCATTACACGCATTAACGATATAACTAACAAGGTTTTAAAGATGCTTGGCTTCCTTTGCAGAACTTTAACAGATTTCTAGTCTTTAGATTATATGAGAATGCTCTAACACTTCATTAGTTACAAGTCAAGTGGAGCATAATTCACCTATTTGGTCCCCTTTGTATAAACTACACTGTAACAATATAGAACGGGTTCAGTACAAATTTCTTAGGTACATAAATTTTAAACTCAAAATTACTATACAAAATATTAATTATGTAAGTTCTGACAGGAGAATTATGTCAGACCTAGTTGTATTATATAGAATCACTCGCAGCCTAATTGACAGCCCTGCCATCTATTAAATTAAACGTACCGACGAGGAATACAAGACAAACTGTAACATTTTTTTGTAACAGTACACATGTAACACTTACACAATCAGTCTCATTCATTAACCAATAGGATGCATGATCTGGGAAACAGGTTTGGAGGTGTTTTGATGTATTTGCTGACTCCATTTATACAGTAAAACATCATCTATACCAGCACTTTGATGAATCAGACAATATGTGATATTGTAGATTGAATAATGTATCGATAATAATTTGTGTTATAATATTGTTTTACTTTGCTATTTTATGTCACTGTCAAATATTTGAAAAGAATTGTTCATTACTTTATGGTTTAGAATCTCTACGTACTTGTAAATTTCGATAGCTCTTGTATTATGTTCCTAAATCTATCTAAAAACCCAGATGGGTGTATAATCAAATAAATAATTACATTTTCCAATGCATGGGAAATGTCAAGAGCTGTAGGTATTGTCATATTTCTACGGTATTTGCTGTAAGTTACCTGTAAATGTAGTACCTAACGATGAAAACATCGACATTTTGCTAATATCGTATTGAGGTATGTCAGAATAATTATTTTTAATCAGCCCAAATGTAGTTCACCTTTTGGTTAGATTAGATTTCGGTTATATCAAATAAACGTACTTTTCAGAATTTGTAGGGATCTTTTACCCTGTTTACCGTTTTTAAAAGTTTCCTTCGCGAATGTCTGCCTACATTACGATTAAGCGGAACTATTAACCAAATGAAAACGGCTACAAAAATTTGTAAACTGGAACAGGAAACAATGGCAAGACATGAAGGCGAGCATTTCTAGTCTTCTTCGCTTCGTTGAGTCGTGTACGGAACACACAGCACGGAATAGCAGTAGTACCAGCACACAGCGGGAGACGGGGCTCCCCAGAGTCAGTAGATAGAGAGTATAGGTACGGCGAGTTGCATGCCGAGAGCGACAGAACCGGCTGTTGGCGAATTAATCTCTGTCTAAGAACTGTTTCACCTAGATTCATCAAATCTTTGTGAATAATGCGTTCAAACAGACATTTGTCACATTGTGTTTCTTTAACTACGAACATTTAGAATGTGAAATTTTTGAATTTCGTATCTTAACTATGAACATTTGGAATGTGAAATTTTTTAATTCCGTATCTTAACTGTAAAGTGGAATACCTTTTAGTTTATCTCAAGTAGCAAAATCTCTTGAATAATCAGCTACCATATATACCTTTATGAAATTTGCAGATCATTTTTATAGTTTCATTAATAATTCTGAAGTAATTCTGGTAAATAAGAAAAATCTGTCGGCATGAAATTGAAAAAAAAAACTCTTGTAGATGAGCTTTGGCGTTCTGAAAATTACAGTGTTTATTGTATTCGTATATGGAATTTCTAGATGTATACAACTATTTGCAGCTCGCTAAATTATCCGCATTACGAGTTATACAGTTTATAATCAAAAAGTTCAATGAACAATTAGAAACTGCGCTATAATCCACTGAGCTAAAACCACCCCAATCCGTCCGTCATTTTATATACTTCGATTTCTAAGAACCGTCAATATTATTTATTTTCTGTGTCTTTTCGGTTTCAGTTTGAGAGTTGTTAATATTTATTTATTTTGATACATACATTCAGATATACACACATATGTATATATATATATAACATGTATACGAGTATATAACAAAAAATTCCACATAGGCAAGGCCAGTGTGTGGGCATATCTGGTATCAATTAGTGGCATTAAATAAAAAGGAGTTTCATTTTTCAAAGAAATCAATTTTTTAATTCAATGATTAAAAATATACACAATAAGTTATTCCAAAATTGAATATTATCAATTTTAATTAATGAAAATTTACAGAAGTTATGTAAAAAGATAAAAATGCTTCATGTTTTTTTTTTTAATTTGAATTTATTTTGCTGTGCCTAAAAGTTAGACTTTTCGTGAAAGTAAGAGTCTTCTACCTTCGATCCCTTAAGTGGTGACATGTTTTCATAAAGTAGGTAGGATTTTTTAATCATTTATTTTGATTCAATGAATTCGCGATTAAAATACACAGCTAATGCCATCTGCATTCCATTGTTCGCACTATACGGCAAATAACGAATCCAATGATTTTATTTAGTGTTTTATTTATCTGAGGTAACACTATACAAAAAAATGCTTTTCTTTATCGGGAAGTCATTACTATAAAAGCGCACATGCCTAAAATTATAAGTTTGGGACATGTTATCACAAATGACTTGGAGGATATTGAGGATATGGAGAGACAAAGAAGAGCAGGTATGCTGTCGAGGCGTTTTCACTTTTGCAGCACAAAGGTCAAAAGAATATTGTTCAGCGCGTTCTGCACATCTCTGAATACGTCAGAATTGTGCGTGCATTACACTGAATCCCAATGGCAAAAGATAAGTCCCCATATGGCCAACTATTCCGTCTACCAAGGTACTGTGTCACTACTGAAATGTTCCTGCAAGGACGAGTGCACTCTTTCAGGGCACTTCTCCGTCATCGCATGGGAAGCTTATGGTGCAGAGTACGCCAATCCAAGAATACCATCATTACTCCCACGGCTGCATGGATGGAGTCTCCCCTGATGGCACTTTGGAGACGGGAGACCATCAAATATCCACCATAAACATTTTTTTCTCTCTTAGCAAATGAACTTATTATGCATATTTTACTAATTAATCTTTTCTTAAATTTATCTCTTTTTTTACTAACCTGTAGTTCTGTTAATCTAATTATCTTTTCAACTCCATAGTAGGACCTACTCGTATGTCCAAAATGTTTTTCAGCTTCTTCTTTTACATACTTCCTTTTTTTATTAATTTTGTCACCGCTTTTATAATGTATTTGAAATCCCCTTTTAATTATTGTTGAAATATTCAAGCATTACTATTTTAATACAAAAATTTAAAATTTTATTAAAAAATGCCTAATCTGTCACAACATTTATTGAACATCCTGCCAAAAATCTTGGAACAGGTTTCACCTAGTTAGGTAGGTAATCTAAACCATGCAATAATTTAATATCTCTATATATATAGAAACGAATGTTCGTCTGTGTGCCCTCGATTTTCTCGAAAATTACTTAACCGATTTCGCTGAAAATAGCACAGTTTGTTCTTATTAGTGCCGGAAAGGTTTAGAGATTAGTTTGAATGAAATTCAATATGTAAAAATGTTGCTATAACGTTTTAAAATTAGTTTGAAAACATTGAACCTGCCATGTTTTATTTAGGTTAGTCCATAGATATACCACTTTGGTTAGCCACAGATTACATATTCAAAAGAATAATGTTTGTGTGGGTTACTTACTTTACTATTTATATGTATTTTGGAAAAAAAAACGATTTTCTTTACTTAGAGTTAATAATAGTTGTCAAAAGACTTTACTTTCGCTGTCAAATCAATTTTGGCACCCAAATGACAAGCAAGAATTCGCAACTTCATAACTTTATTAAAAAAACTAAATAACTCTATAGCAAGGCCGGGTACACATCAGCTAGTTATGTATAAAAATAAATGAATGCGCTGCATAACACCGGTAATAAAAATGAGATGTTTTACCCTCGCGGACATCGGGAGCAGAAGGCTAATAAAGTACCCACAATTTTTCTTCGCGAAAATGCCAGCTGGATACATTATGTAAATTGTGATCCTTGACATAATTCACAAATGTCGAAATGTACACCAGCTACTTGTTTTCTCGGCACGTGTTCCACTTTAACCAGTCTCTTTGGTTTTAACCCGTTAAAGCGGACACGGGACACCTTTAATATTCCTGCTTACAATTCCTACAGGAAGCACGGGTATTTTGCGTAAAGATATATTCACATCTGATGGCACAGTGCAGTGCAGATACGTACAGTGGCACAGAAGGGAGAATTCACATTACACCGTGCGTGTATGTAGTATTTGTAGATTTAAATTTTATTTTTATTTTTATTTTGTTTCCAGAAATATTTTTTTCATTTGGGTAATAAAATTTTACAAAGCTAATAAGACAATTTGTTGTGTTTTCTTAGTCTTCCTCACTAGGAGTTCCTGTGCTGAGGAGGACTAGGTTTTATTAAAATACTACGAAGTTTTTTCAAGATGCTGGATAACTCTTCTTCTTTAATTTCTTTGAGCCAGGTTTTGATTTGATTTTTGAAATCGTTTGCCTTTTCGGTTTTTTTTTTTATTTATTTTTTTTATGGCCGATGAAAGTGAATTATATAGCTTAGTGGAGAGATATTTATATTTCCTTTGTCCAAAGGCAGTTTTAAATTTAGAAATATTCATAATGTTATTTTTGTTCCCTCTTGTGTGGTGAAAATTAAGTTTCTTTTTTTTGTTGAACTTTTGAAATGTTTGATTAAAACATTTTTGTGTTAGATATTTTGGATACTCCAAAAGATTTGAAAATTTCTTTTGTTGGATAGATAATGTAAGCAACTAATTTTGCTGTGCTGCCACTTTACTGCACTGTGCGGTGCTGCTAGTGGTGAATCGAACTTTATGTGTATGGTAGGTGTAATATCACGCCTACAGATTTGTTTGTAGTTTGCAGAATAATAAGTGATGAATTATAATTACATATTACAATAATTTATATATTATTTATGCCTTATTGGGGTTTTCAGACGTTTAACATGTTTTACAGTACAGTACGTTGTAAAAGAAACAGGTTAGGTTAAACTCACCTAGAGGCCAGGCGAAGGGGCGCCTGACTCCGGGCTCACCTGGATAGCTCAGTAGATAGAACAGGAAATCTCCCTTCTACAGTTGTGAGTCAGCGTCAGCCTCATACCGGCTCAGACAAAAAAATGTACTCAACTACCCAATGATATCCATCTTCTAGCCAAGGTTTATTTACGGGAGGGTAATCACAGTTTGTAAATCGTGTTTGTGAATCATGCACTAACAATTGGCAACACACACCCTATCTATTAATCTAAAATTCTCTCTCTCTAGTACCATTAAAATCGGGCAAGTTACTTTAAAACACAGTTATTTACAGCATAGCAAAAAGAGGAAATAAGTACAGCTTACATTGGGGCATCGGTCTGGAGTCGAGACAGCTCCCGGCAGGAACGGTGTCTTCATATTAGTTCACAAACCCGGTCCACTATGTAGGGATCTCAGAAGTAAATGGTTAACAGTAGTTAGGACTTTTAAATTACGGTAACAAGACGCCATTGTAAACGTCGTGCTGGCGCAGGAGCGCGTGTCTATGACCCAACCTCTGTGTTCTGATACCGGAATCTTTCTGTGGCTAAAATGGCCGTTGCTCTTCGTGCCGGGACGCGGAACCATCCAACCGAATTCGCTGATTTTTTAACAAGGAGCTAGGTGTCTATGCACGAGAGGCTAGAAGTAATTAGTAATTCCGTTACGTAACAACGTATATGTTATATAGTAATTCAGAAACTTAAACACAGATTCAAATGGAAATTTAAAAAAGCACAGTAATTAAATTATAAAAAATACATATGTTTATAAACAATGACATGGAAGTAGTCCTGTCCGATCCTATTCGGTTTTAAATTAATTAGTGTCTTCCTATCTAGAGTCAGATCTATTAAGGACCTCGGTGTCACCTTAGACTGTACGCTTTTTTTCGTGATCTCATCAATAATGTCTACAAATAAATCACTAAAACTTCTTGGCTTCATCGATTCATTCATAGAATTGCCTGTGACTTTAAGAATATAAATACCTCAAAAACTCTCTATTGCTCATTAGTTCGCCCTCATCTTGAATATACCAGTGTCATTTGGTGTCCTTTCTATGCTGTTCATATTCATCATATTGAATCTGTACAACATCGCTTCTTATGTGGAATTCCATGGAGATTAGGGTGAGAAAGAGGCGATTACTCCTATGTTAAAATTAAATAAACTATAAATATTTCTACATTAGAAGAGCGTAGGGAAGACTATGATCTTATTTGCACTTTAAAAATAATTATTTGTATTATTGATTCACCTTCTTTATTTGAACTCTTTCAGTTCAACATTCCTCGCCGTAGACTCAGAAATAATGAATTGCTTTTCCTCAATAAATACTCTACTAATTATGAGTACCATTCTCCACTGTCCAGAATTTTGAGATTTTTTAACTCAAGCCAGGGCTTTGAAATTTTTAGTATCTGTCTGAATGATTTTTGTATGGCTTTAAGAAATCAGAACTCGAAGATAATCATTTAGAATGTCTAAATTTGTGGACTCTACTAAAACTATGTTCAGGCTTTGACTGGAATGTTCTCTCAAATGTATATTTTTGTCTTATTTTTGTCATTGCTTCATTTTTGTATTATGCAAATGCCGTTCTTTTTCTATAGCTCTTGTTTATTTCATTTCGTGTTGTACATTTTGTGTAATTGGTCATTGGTCCGTGAAAAAAAAATATATATAAAAAAATTAATATTTAATGTTAAATTTAATTGTAAACGTTAAATAAACAGAATATTTTTTAACAATACCTTCGTAGACAGTAAGTTAAGATAAAATAAGAATCTAAATAACATAATAACAATTAAATAAATTTGAAGCAGATCAATTTATTGAATGCATGTTTATATTTCGTTATTGACGTGTTAAATATGTCGAAAATGTCTTTATAATTACTACCTAAATTCTGTGTACGAAAAACGGGAGTGAGCAGTTGTGATACTGTGTTGGAGTTGCCGCAATAGTAAGGTAAATAATACCTTAATGTTGATTTACGTGGCACATGGAAAGAAATCATATATTAATTAGTTCAGGGCTGTCAAACATTGAATTATACACGGGAAAGGGATGGTAGACGGGGAGGAGGGTTGAAAGCATCTGGTTATTCATAAAAATAGGTGATTTTTTGGAAAATAAACCACTTATTTTTATTTATCTGGAATTGAAGGAAGAATGTGTATTAAAAATACCCTGTTACCTATTTCAGCGAAATCCCAAAGTTTGCCCCTCTGTTTTCACGATATTTGTACAGCCAAAAAATCCTAGAACAACTCGTGAATTTTTTAATAATGTTCTGCTGCGAGTTTCTAAGAAAACTTAATTATTTCCTTTTTGTTCGAAGAGTTTTATTCATTATGTAATTTTGTTAATTATTTTTTTAACAGCGCTACCAGTTTCGACACATCCATATCATTCACTGGCGTTCTTAAAACTATCTTAAATTAAACAGGTACAGGAATAATCACACATTATTAGATGAAGGCTTTCTAATGTTATTTTAAGTTCAGAAATAATTAGACATTATTAGATGTGGACGCTAGTGAATGACACGGATGTGTTGAAACCGATTGCGCAATAATAACATTAAGTAACAAAAGTACATAGTGAATAAAACTGTTCAAACAAAATGTTTACTCATGGTCAATGCCCAAGAAATACAAGAAATTATTTCCAACTATCATTAAAATATCGTTTTCATTCCAAGCCGTTGTGATCCCTTTAAATTTCCATTGAAAGCAACTTAATTGTTAATTAGTGGAAAAAAGGTATTTTTCTTGTATCTATCGCCCACGATGTAAGGACATTGTGATCGATTAATTTGACCAGAAACGATTTGAAGATTTATACTTCACGAATGTAGCACTGAAAACACAAACGTGTTCTGGCAGATGAAAATCACTGACAAAATATAAACCAGACTACAACTGCCGAGATTCCCAAACACAATAAATTATTTTTTCACATTTCTACATAAAATCTAACTAATCAACCATTCCGGGTGAGGTTGAAAACATGGTGAACGCTATACATTTTTGTTCTTGCACATAATCTTTGCTTCATTCACAATCATACTCATTTTTATATCATTTTTATCCATGACGTGATTCGCATGTGTCTGAGGCTTGTTAGTCGTTTTAATCTTATTTTTTTGTTCTAGTACCTTCTTTTTTTAAATACGACTGATTGTAATTTTCATTTTATAAGCATTTATTCAAATCCAAAATTTGTAAAGTTCAATCTGTAGTATTCTGTAATACCAACCACTTTGCGGAGGACAATGGAATCGGCTTTTGCAAATGGTCCATTAATAGTCTGAAGAACGATGAATGGTTCATGTTCATTTTTAGCCATTGTTTTGGCCTCTGGCTCCACCCGGCCCTGGCTGCAGAACGAAGGGACTATCGACGCGACGAGAGTGCAAAGTGCATGCCAATAATACAAAATATGTGCACGTTTCACGGAATGTGAACAGTTTACCGGATTTCTACCCCCTGTAGGGGAAGCGCATTCTCATGTACCGATTTTAAAAGACCCGAAGAACGGGATCATATTTAACATGAACAATCAGGCATAGTTTATACAAAATTACAAAAGTAATTTTATCAAGGAAAATGTAAAGAAAATTTTTAAAGAACGGAAAATATCAAGAATTTTGTTAAATGTGAAATGTCGTTAAATATCGATACAGAAATGGTAAGATCTTTTAGGTTCGGTTTTTCACACTTCCATCAAATATGATGATCACAAGTCGACAATCAGGGCACTTTAAAAGGTTTGATATTTGATCAGTTCTCGTTAAGAGGAGCGGCTGCGCTGCCTGTTTCATACATAATTCAATTTTGGATTTGAGGCCAAAATACCCATCAAAATTGAATTATGTATTTTCTATGTATCTATATATCTAGTACGGATGAGAAGTATTTTATTTATTTTTTTTCACATTTTAAAGTGTATGCCATGAAAAAAAAATAATTTCCAAAATTTTAGAGGCAACCTAGAAAATTATTTATATTTAAAAAAAATATTTTTGCTATGTAAATATGATTTAGTAAACAAAAATATTTAAAAAAAAAACGTAAAAAAAAAGTTTTTTCGGTTCGATATTTTAAATTATGTACTGCAAATTTGTGTTCCAACGTAAATTGGTCGTTTTTAATTAAATTTAAAATCCACCATAATGCTTATTTTAATATATTTTTTAATTTTTTTTTTATTTTCATATTTCAAATATATATTTATATTTTCAAAGTAGATTGGGAAAAACTTCTTTTTTATATTACCGTTAGCCCCTAAATAATTGTTAAAGATGCCTCTAAAATCACGAAAATCAATTCCTTAAATATCCGATATTTCATAAGGTAAAACAAAAATTTGTAAAATGCTTCTCATTCGTACCAGATATTTACGAAACCTTTAATTTAAAAAAAATATATACCATTAGGTTTAGGTGAGTATTTTGACATAACTTCTAAAATTAAGTTTTGTATGAAACAGGCCGCGCAGCCGTTCCTTTTAAGCTGTCAAATTCAGAATTCATATGTACCTATTACAAACTTCTCTTGAAAACTTTAAGTTTTTATTCACTTAAATTTAGTTCTTTTTTTAAAAATAATCTCTTTTCGATGTCTAGTTGAAAAATTAATATATGAAATTCCCTTAATAGGAAAAAATCGCAGAGAATGCTCTGAAAAATATAGCACGTGCAATTCCGTTATTTAACATGTTATAGGTATCAGATACCAACCTTGATGTATGGCAATGAGGCATGGAACTGGCGGAGGAAGGATGAAAATAGACCGAATGCTGTAGAAATGAGTTCTCCCAGGAGAATGTGTGGTAAAACCACGTTTGATCGTGTGAAAAATGTCGAGATTCGTAAAGAATGCAAGACGGATGTGAGCGTAATAAGTAAGATTAAGAAAGAGACGGTTAGATGGCCTGGGCATGTAGAGCGAATGAACGAAAAAAGGTGTGTAAGGAGAATATTTGACGCAAATGTGAATAGAATAAGAATCCGGGGACGTTCATGACACGATCAAGTGAATCAAATATTTGAATCGGGCCATGTCAGAAGTCGGAATTACAGAAGTGAATGTATGAGACATTGTATGATTGTGAATGAAGCAAGAAGTGTATGCCAAGATCGAGTTATTTGGCGGTCTGTTCTATCTGCCTACCTGTGCGGGGAAGCTGCGTAATGGTTAGTTAGCTAAAGGTATGAAGAAAATCACAGCGTTTCTTTAAATGCTACTTCAGTCAAAAGTCAGTAGTCGTGCTATTTTTGCTCCAGTCTAAATATTTCTTATTTTATTAAATATTTTTAAAATTATCGCTAATGCCCTAAGCGTTATACATATTAGCGCGCTCCATCTATCTTCCGTATTAACATATCTCCTTTTCAAATAATATTCAGTTTCTGATCAAAGGGTATTGTTTAGTCTTAAACATTGACTCTCGCCCCGTTTTATCTTTTGATAAAAACGTCATCAGTTGACAAGAATAAGGGTCATGTTGTTATGCTTGATAGCCGATTACAGTTTGATCAAAAGCCTGAATGGGCCGAGAATCGGCTTTTAAAATTGCGTTCGATTTTCAAAAATTCAAAATTGCGCTGATCGTTGATTTGATGACTTGGGAATGGGAGTTCGAAAACGAGAACTTTGTTATTGTAGTGATGTTGATCTTTCATAAATATAAATGGGTAGCTACTTGAAGATCAACAATACATAAATTTAATTAATTAATTTTGAGCTTCCGATTCAAGTTTGAAGCACGTATAAATGAAAGGTTCGTAAATTTCAAAGGAGTGTCCTCAAAATAAAATAAAAAAAAATATATATATATTTTTTTTTAACGTCCAAACAGACCGACTACCTGAAATACGAATTCGCCTGACGGACATCAAAGGTTTTTGAATTCATTGAAAACATTCGTACCGTAAATAAGTACATAAATTAAAAATTATTCCGACATTTATATGTATGAAAATATAAATGCGTAATGAAACCCCCAAAATCGTCCCCTCGGCTCGCTCGAGGAATATGTACTTTACGTGGCATATTCATACTACATCATTTCCGCAATTCAAAATATATCATAATGAATGGTTAGACCGTAGCACAAACCACGATATTATTACTAAGATGGTTAAAGAGATCTGTCATGTGAAAAACCCGTAAAGCGACAATTTTTTAGGCCTCAACCAGGGGCAGCTCGTGACCTTTTAGGCCTCAACCAGGGGCAGCTCGTGACCTTTTAGGCCTCAACCAGGGGCAGCTCGTGATCTTTTAGTGAGCTAGGGGTGCTAAGTTTAAAAGATACATAGTAATTGACGTTGTTGAAGCCGATAATGATATTTGTAGGGTGGGGTACTGTCAAAACCTAACTAACTAACCATCACGCAACTTCTCCGCAGGGATAGGCAAATAGAACGGACAGCCAAACAACTCGATTTTGGCATACACTTCTTGCTTCATTCACATTCATACAACGTATCATACGTTCTCTTCGGTTATTCCGACTTCTGACATGGCCCGACTCAAATATTTGATTCACTTGATCGTGCTATGTTTTCCTCGGATGTCCCCGGATTCTTCTTCTATTCACATTCGCGTCATATATTTTCCTTATACTCCTTTCTTCGTTCATTTGCTCTACATGCCCAAACTATTTAAGCGTCCTTTTTCTTAATATTACTCATTACGCTTACATTAGCCTTGCATTCTTTACGAATCTCAACATTTTTCACACGATCATACATTGTTTTACCATACATTCGCCTAACAGATCTCATTTCTAGAGCATTCAGTCTAATTTCATCCTTCCTCTGCCAATTTCATGCCCCACTGTCATACATCAGGGTTGTTATCTGGACTCCACTGTGGACTCCTAGCTAAAAACTTTAAAAATCCTGAAAATCTCCGAACAAAAAAATGAAATTTTGGAAAAAAAATATTTCGTCTAAAACAACATTAATAAAATCGTATTTTTTAATCTTACCATTCTAGTTCACCCAAAAGTCTCGAGCCGCTACTGCCTCGAGCTAAAGAATTAAATTGCCTAATAGTTTAGGAAAAAAAATTCAAAACTGCAAAAATTTACAAAAACCTTCCAATTTTTATCAGTGTAATTATTTTTTAATGACGCTTTTTACATTACCAAAATCCTTAAATTTTCTGTGGAGTTATCAATTCTAACGAAATGCACGTATGTAGATAGCAGTGGCGTGCAGCCCATAGAGGCAGGAAAGGTATGCCCACCCTTAGAAATATGAACCGTGAGAAGAAATTTTAAAAGGCGACAAATTTCTGATCAAAATGTATTTATTCCACGAATTTGATAGAACTTGTTTTTTTTAAAGATTTTTTTTCAGTTGTTCATACACATCTTAGCTTGAATGAATGACAAATAATATAGAATAAAGTTATAAAAAAAACTTTTCAATTATATCCCAGACACCCCCAAAAAAACTATACCAAGAAAGGAACTTACTGAGAATCAGAAAACTGCACGATTATAATATATGCCTATTAATCTACAAAATACAAAATGGACTTATACACACGAACACAGCATTTTTAAAACATAACAAGTACACGAATACACAAGACAACACAATAAATTGTACATCAGTACAATAAAGACTGAAGGGGTAAAAGAAGCATAAGACATGAGGGTGTATATATATACAATCTCCTTCCCGATAGCCTGAAAACGGAGAATTGAGTAAGAACATTTAAAAAAAACTGTTCAATCTTAAAATAACTATGCATTATATTAAAGAATAAACAATAAGATAGCAAATATATGCAAGATAATAATAATATGTAATATAGGAATCGTATGTAAGATATATAAATAATATAATGTAATATTAAGTAATATGATATATAGTATATAATATATATAATAACTATTAAAATAGGTTAAGAATAATTTGTATGTATGTAGTTAAATAATGTAATATGTGTGTAAAATATTATGAAGATGCTAATGAAATTGGCATTTTAAAATAATAAAAAAAGTGCACACAGCCTACCTTTGGTCATAAAGGAATGCCCGACACTAGTAGGTAGGTAGGACATATTTATGTGTGATTGACCTCTGCACCGAGGAGAAAATATATTTCAAGGTAAAGGGAAAGGACTCACCAAAGGTATTTGAAGCCCAGTTATCTTCTCATTCAGTTAATCTTCACGGCACTCACAAAGCGGTGATAACGAGTTGCGACGGCGGGCTTGAGTAATTTAGCGGTCTGATATAGGGGGATGTTGTATAGGGTTGTCGATCTGGCGGAAGTCAAATTTGTACTGGCGGCGAGGATCGTGGAAGGTTCGCACACGGGACAAGGTGGGTATGATTAGGGATTTGCAACAATAATAACTCCCAAGTACAGCGTTTCATGAAATGATGTGTAAATGTAGGTGAGTGTAAATGAGAGGGGTATTGTGTAAAATGGTAAAAAATATATTTACATAATTTGAATTAGGTCCTGCTAAGCCAATTAATTTGACTTTTCTACAAGTAACTTGTTTCGTTATTAGTTACATATTAATGTATTATAATTTTAATCTTAATATCTACACATTATTTCAATATCTGCACAGTTTCTTAAAGACTCTTTTATACATTTCGATATTTTCATTTAATTAATAGTTAAATTATTATTATTGTTAACATTATCGATGACTTTCTTTCAGCACATATTTAGCCATATTCAGTGAGTTACATTTGTTTAAAGTATTTGTCATTACATATCTTAGATATATTGTATTTCAATGTTATCTATCTGTCCTTATTTATATATTTCGGAACTATTAATTCATCATTGTCTGTGAATACATTATTTTTTTATTATTATTAGAAACACAATCAAAATATTTAGATAAAAGCATCATACATAATATTTTTCGCCACTGTGCTTTCCAAGTTCGAATTATTGGCGTACTTTCCTCTACTATATTTATGACAACGGGTGTGCCACAGGGCTCCCCTCTATCCCCAACTCTGTTCAACATATATACACATTACATACCCTTGACCAACAATAACCAATCCTAGAAGGCTCAGTGCGCCGACAATACAGCTATTTTGGTACAAAATAAATCACCCTAAATGTTAACCATCAGACTTCAACAAAACATAGCCCTCTTCCAAAAATTGTATGACGTGAACCCGACCAAGAGCACTGCAGTTTTCTTCTCAAGACGAAGAACTCGCGGCACCCGGTGGCGGTGGCGGTGGCGGTGGCGGTGGGTCACGTCAAAATGTACGACAAAATCATACCATGGCAAAAAAGTGCCAAGTACCTAGGAGAGACGCTCGACCGGAAAGTACGATGGAACACACACATTAACGAACACACACATAAAAGGTTGGTGAATACTGATCGATAATGAGTGTATTCTAGGATGTTTTATTGATCGGTATTCACCAACCTTTTATTATATAAATAACATAAAATCATCTTTACAATAAAAACAACTGCAACCCATCTTAATGATTTTTGAAACCAGATTGATATATAAAGTAATATTATGAATAAATTCAAAAATACCAAATAAGTCAAGTTTTATAAAATCATGCTACAACAATACTGAAAAATATAATCTAAGTAAAATCATGGTTTGTTACCACTGACACCCAACATTGTGTATTACCCATAGTTTAAGAATTAGTTGTACGAGTCTGAAGATATACGTCACAGACTTAAACTCGTCACGGTCAAAAATAAAAGTAGAATGGATTTAAAAAAAAGTGTCTTTTATTTAATCATCATACATAACATATAATACGAGTATATTCGAGCTGAAAATATCTCTAATAAATGTGTTTACAACATGTGCGGTGTACGCAATAAAGTTTATGAGTTATTAAGTTACAAATAACAATGCCTAAATCACTATTACTCGGTGCGTGCAAAAACACGAGTGCAATAACGATATTATTTGTTTGCACGATGGCCAAATGAATGAAGATATTAAAATTATGTATATACTTGTATGCGCTGATTTATAAATTTGTACCATAGTATAGACTTGGTAAGAAAAAATAAGGAAAATAATAATAAAAATAGGGTAATTTGCATAGCGCCGTTTTCTTGAAAAATTACCTCAAGGTTGTGAAGTACCTACCTGCTTATTCAGATATGATATATTCAATTCAAGCAACGTTTCGATTCTATTCCTTGCGATGCTCCAGGGCAATGCTGAGAGTATCCACCATTCGAAATGAATACACAGTTCTGATCGGGACTGGTCCATAGTCTAGCGAGAGGACTCATATTTTAAAAGATACATTTTATCTTAACCGTTAGAGTGGGCCCAGCGCCATCGCGCCGTTAGCTTTAGATACGTTAATTGTGACGCAGCGCTATAGCGCTCCAATTTTAAGTGTGCTTTTTGTCGTCCTCGGGAGAGCACTTGTTCAATTTGAGCGTGGTATATTGCGGTTGGCGCGTGTCTTGATAACCGTATTTATTATTTATCCTGTTAAAATAAATACACCCTAAAGTGAATCGATAATTTTCACAACGTCAGAAGTTAGTACTATTGTGGATGATTATAATGTATCAAATGACAGCGCCACTACGGACGATGAGACATTTGTTCCCATAAATGAATGTGTGCAGCAAAGCAAATGAGATAAGGCGATCCAATCCCATATACCCTCGCTGTAAAAAGGGACTACATGGACCACAGGAAAACACAATTGTGAAGTGAAAAAACCTTTTTTTTTTTTTTTAATATTTTTTGATGTTGTCAATGAGTAGTTTTTAATTATAACTATAATATTAGCAAAATTTCAATCTTTAGTTGTATAATTTCAAAACAAAAATCATTAAAATTGATTGATGTTTGTCGAAGTCATTTTAATTTAATACCATACTTTTTTTATTTAAAAACACAGAATATCTGTGGAAATTTATATACGAGTACATACTTGCAAAATAAGCATAGAACTAAAACAGTTAAAATTTTGCTTGTGTATTTCAGTAAAAACATTACCATTTTTTGTTGCAACGCTTGTGCTAAACACACTGTATCGAATATCGGTTGGCAGTTTGGAATGGGAACATGCGGAAGTATGGAATAGATTTAACAGTTGGTAAAACTGCGTGTATTTGCGAATTTCTCGCCAATTCCGGAACCGTTCCGACACAGAGTGCGGAAATTCGTATCCCGATTTAACTTCTCCATTTTCATTATTGCAGGGAATATCGCAGAGTTTACTATTCCCCGGTTTCGAATACATGGTTTTTCATTCGAAGTGCAGTGGAAAAGAATCATGCTCTTGCTCTCTACTCAATAGGTTAACCTACTAAATTAAGAGGAACGGCTGCGGGGCCTGTTTCATACAAAACTTAATTTTAGATTTGAGGCCAAAATACTCACCTAAACCTAATTATTGTTTTTTTCATCAAAAATATAGTATAGTAAATATCTAGTACGGATTTGAAGTAATTTATTTATTTTTGTTTTTCATTATGGAATATAAACCATTAAATGAATTGATTTTTCGCGATTTTAGAGGCACCTTTAACAATTATTTGGGGGCTAACGGAGATATAAAAAAAATTTTACCCTGTCTACTTTGAAAATATGATGAAACATAAAACAAATTCAAAAAATATGGATTAAAATAAGCATTATGGTGAATTTACGTTGGAACACAAATTTGACGTACATAATTTAAAATATCTACCCGAAAAAACGTTTTTTTTTTTAATGTTTTGTTTCCAGATTTTTATTTACGTTATTTATATATTTACTAAAAAAATATTTTTTCAGGCATATACTTGTCATACGTACTTGATATTTAATAAACCTTTAATTAAAAAAAATATATCATTCAGTTTGGATGGGTATTTTGGCCTCAAATCCAAAATTAAGTTCTGTATGAAACAGGCAGCGCAACCGCTCCTCTTAACTGAGTTACTATTTGTAAGCATAAAATGTTTTCATAACCTTTTGAACAAAATAATGCTAATAGGACCCTCTGAAACAAGATGTACAAACTTTTGAAGTAAGTAATACAATTTTTTTTAAGCATTGGCTGACTGTTTCGGTTTGACCACCGAAGAGAAAAAACCGACAGAAGTGTTTTGTGGCGTTTTCTTGTATGCGATGGAAGGTTCATTTTTGCTTATTTTTTATTTTGATCAACACTTTCAAATTTGTAAATTTATTCTTGAACAGTTCATTGGTCTGGTTGAAAGGTTTCGGGTTTCTTTCTAATCGGAATAGATCACCATCGTTAACATACCACCGAAACGCACTAAATTATTTTACACATTAAACAACAAAATTAACGTTGCAGCAAATTCACCAATTTCCCGTTTTTTTCAAACATTTAATAATCTTTGTCCCAACCTAAATCTTGACAAATTTTTTGACTACCTA
The DNA here is from genome assembly GCA_022606495.2 of Halesus radiatus. NCBI lineage: Eukaryota > Metazoa > Arthropoda > Insecta > Trichoptera > Limnephilidae > Halesus > Halesus radiatus. The sequence goes on from JAHDVE020006650.1 coordinate 41,443, forward strand.
CCGTCAATTAAGAAAAATATTATTCGTAACATCAATGCGCAATCACAACTCTCCAATACATATAACTATTCAGGAACTTAAACGCTCACACACACACAAACACACACACACAAACACACACACGCACGGACAAAAACAGACAAATATTTTATATACGAGTAATAGAATTTATAAGAGTTAGGCAGGCTGATATCGGAAAGTACTCTAAAGAAACACGTAGGGGGTTAATATCAGTAATTATTTCATATTATGTTAATTATATCCTTTCACACGAGTTAAAATACTTGAATTAGTTTTTATTAATTCTTAAGCAGCGAATTTGTGTCCATATTTCCAAGTCTTTGAAATAACTCTTTCAAAGAAGTTCAAGGCACAGAATTACGTTTTATTTGTGTATTTTAATATTTGACGAATTAATATGAAATAAAATATTATTTACGCTGCCTAAAACCGTACATTTTATTCCTTTCTAAGCCTTCAGATGTATTTTTTTTAATATTGCACGAACCTAAAATACGAAATTCAGCGGAAGCTGACAGGAAGACAGTTTATTAAAAACGAATATCGTTCAATGGAACGTATTGTGCGAAAATTTCATTTTCTGGATTATCGCAAAAGCTAAAAGGCACCTCGAGAAATTGTTGGTGGACGTGTAAAGTAGGTGTAGGTATAGGTAGGGAGGGTTAGGGTGAAGCAGGGAGGGGTGGGGAGGGATAGGGCGAGCGACAAAATAAGCCCAGGAAACTAAATAATCCAGTTGGCATAATAAGCGCCACGTAAATAAACCAATGGCGCAGAATATAGCAAATTAAAGAGGTGTTCAATTCAATTATTAATTTCGTAACTAGAAACTTGTGGCAAAATAAACAGTTTTAGATTAAAAGTCTATATAAATATATAGGTGTCTATAATGTTTGTGGTTTGGTGTTTCTTTTTTACCTGAACTGGTTTCACGTGAACGGGCACTACTATTCAGTGCCAGATAATAACAGAAAGTCTAAACTTAAACAGTGTTTTAATCATTTTATTTATTTAGTTTATTTGATTATACGAACATCTGGGCTTTTCATGGATTTTTAGAACAAAATAATGAGCTATCGAAAATTATTAGTGCATAGAGATTTTAAACCATAAAGTAATGTGAACCAATATTTAAAAAATGTTTAACATGGCCCATTTTAGTTTTCGATCAAATTGTGTTTGTCTATTAAATATAACGGCCACCTTATCGATGATTTGACGGTCATCAAATCTATGGATTTTGGAACACTAACCAAATAAATAATAGTGCTTTCACTTGACAAATAAATAATAGTGCTTTCACTTGACAAATAAATAATAGTGCTTTCACTACACAAATAAATAATAGTGCTTTAACTTGACAAATAAATAATAGTGCTTTCACTACACAAATAAATAATAGTGCTTTCACTTGACAAAAAAATAATAGTGCTTTCACTTCACAAATAAATAATAGTGCTTTCACTTGACTAATAAATAATAGTGGTTTCACTTGACAAATAAATAGTAGTGCTTTCACTACACAAATAAATAATAGTGCTTTACTTGACAAATAAATAATAGTGCTTTACTTGACAAATAAATAATAGTGCTTTACTTGACACATAAATAATAGTGCTTTCACTTGACAAATAAATAATAGTGCTTTACTTGACAAATAAATAATAGTGCTTTCACTTGACAAATAAATAATAGTGCTTTACTTGACAAATAAATAATAGTGCTTTACTTGACAAATAAATAATAGTGCTTTACTTGACACATAAATAATAGTGCTTTCACTTGACAAATAAATAATAGTGCTTTGTAAATTGCCCATGTAAATTAAATACCCAGTTCTACTTGCAGTATTTAATTAAATTATCTATGATGTCTCTAAACCATCAAATTTTCAAAGCAAAAATGTATGATTTTGCATTACTTCCATTGCATCGCCTTAACTTATAATAATTCGAAGCTAAGTGCTTCGCTATTTAAATCCTTTGTTTATTTCTTAGATTCCCGCCAACTGCAATATTAGTTGACCAGTAATTAGATGCTTCATTTAAAGTAGTTGGATCATGGAAGTATTCACCTATTTGCAAAATTTTCAAAAAAAAGTAAAGCCATAGCAAATTTTTGTCTCTTCTTTCAAATAAATTATATGTTTTATTTATTTCTCTTTTGGGATATATTTTAATTTAAAGCTGTCCTTGAGGATTCAAATAATTCTATCTTTGATATGTCAGACGATCGTAGATATTATTCTCAAAGGAATGAGATTTACAACTTCAAAAAACTGCTCTCAGCCATTTGAAAGAAGATACGGATCGAAATTAAATTCTGTCATATCGTGGGCACGTGCTACATGCGCAGGAAGAGGATAAACATTATTATATTTCTAGAATCTACGTAGGAACTAAACAGATACATAAGTAATAGTGTGTTGTGGGCGTGAAGTTAGCTCTATTTTTCCTTACTTCTGCTGAAACTTTTCTTCTTATTTTCTTGAACATATTAAAACAATATCATTTTCCTGACGCCAAGATGTTGAAAGGACTCGTGTTAACTTGCCTCATTCTTATAAGGATTATCTTTTCAGTTCCCACTTGCAATTTGATTTGGATTTAGTCGTGTTTGGTGTTCAGATATGAAGAGACAGGTAATTTTCTACCACTCTCCACCCAACTTCTTCACCCAATTCTTCAGCTTCACAACCTACCTCAATTGGGAATGCCATTTTCCCACTGGCTCCGGACAGCTTCGAGCAGTTGGGACTGTATGCAGTATTCACATAAAAAAGAAGAGGCATATTAGGAAATGCAATATCAATCATTATATTATTTTTGTAATATTTGGCTAAATTATCATTTCTAGAAATTTCAACATTCTATGGATTGAACTTTGCTCTTTGTACCCGGTCGACTTAAGTAGCGTGAGGCCGCCCGATATGAAATTTATTTACCAGTAAAACCACAGATTAAAATCAAGATAGGAAAAATTGCGATAGAAACCAATTTTGGTGCTAAATGAAAATAGGCACAACGCGAAACCTCCGCGGACTGGGGGCCTTCGCTTACAGAACTGGCCGCGCGGCGATACAGTATTCACGGCTGCTTACTAACACTGATGAGGAAAAACGATAGAAGTACACTGTGGGCGTGTCCGTTAAACCATAGTAAATACAACCTTTTCACCAACTTAACTACCAGTGTAATCAATTTTTCATGACGCTATTTACTGTTATTTTATTTATTCATATTTAATTAATACACTTACATACAGTAGATACATTAACCATACTAGGCGGCTGCCTGTTTCGAGGGGACCGGTGGTTTATAGTTACTTGTGTGATGTCTAGTGTAAACATAAGGATTTGGTATATAAACATGCTGAAAATTGAAAAAGTTATAATAGAAACTAGAAGGTAGAAAGGAGAAAAATACATGCATGACTTTATTATTATATACATGCATACATGTACACAAAGGTTTATTTATTTGAAACACACATTACATAATAAAATCTAAGAAAGCTTTGACTGCCCAAGAGGGAATTAATCCCGTTTTAGGAGAGGCAAATTGACAAGTTTAGTTCATATACATACATACACACGTAAACATACATGCTCATATATATACATATATGTACACATATATAAGCATACATACAAATACACATACACACATACATACAAATATACATATACGCAAATAAACAACACATACACCTCTAGCTAAGTACGAGAAACAGGCTACTAACACTGTCACACTCACTCATCAAAAGCCCACCAGCGCCTTCCTGAAACTGTGGTATTCATCTATATTATATTACCAAAAGGTTTAAATTTACCATCGTAGTAAAGATTTGAACGAGATGCACGTATAAGGGCAGGTATTTAAATACTGTATAGATTTTCTCACTCATTTTAAAGTATTGGCTTTTGGAAAGTGACCTTATGTATTCATGTTATTTTGCTCTTTCTTTTGTTGAATTCTAAACAAATATGATGGTCTCCTTTATTGTATACCTCCTTGATATCTGCTGTATTGATGTTTTTTTGTTTTCTTATGCTGTCTTTTAAACAAACGTGATGGTCTCTTTGATTGTTTATCTCCTTGATATCTTTAAAATTATTTAAGCGCCACTATTATATTAACAGTCTATTCTCACTGTAACAAAACTGTTCTACTGTTTTTGGATTTCTCAACTTGTGTGATACTTGGTGATATTTTGATGTTTTTACAATATTATTTAATTGCAATTATGTAATTGGAGTCTATTATCAGTATAACAAAACTGTTCTACGGTTTTCATATAATTTTAATGTTATTATTTAACTTGTGTACTTATATCGTTAAATTATATCGCCACTATTTTTATGATTATTTTAATTTATTGTTATATAACAATAAATTAAAATATAGTATTGTTGAACTAAACTTCTGCTGAAATGGCTATAGTGTGAAAATGATATTAAATAATCCTGCCAATCACCTGGATTGGCCTATCAGAGACCTGGAAGTCCAATGGTCTTAAGGTAAATTGATTAAATAGGTTCTTTATGAAATCGGTAGAGATTACAATTCTATGGATTTTCTGTTCAGTGGCCATTACAATAACCACGACTGCCTACAAACCAACGCGAAGAGCAGAGTAAATACTCGTATAATACTTACTCCCTTAGCTGGCTCTATAAGTTAAAACGTTTGTGATTTACCCAACAAATTATAATTGGTTTTCGGTAAAGTTCTATTAATTTGAAGAAAGCAACTCAAGTGGAAGTGTCTAAGTATAAATACCACTGAACCGATGAACCGTAGAAGTGTGATCTTTACCTATGTGATAGAAAACTGATTCTAATTACTTGAAAGTTTAGTTTAGACTCCCAACAGAATGAATAGTACGTAGCTAGTACTCGGTAGTAGAAGTTTTTTTAAAAAAAAATTTACAGTAATTCCACACAGGAGGCCTCGAGGTAAATTATTTCCCTCAAAACCTATATCATTTTTGGGGATGCTGTGTGGAGGGTCTTCTAGAGGAGAGGAAGGAGTGAATTTGGGTCTTGAAGAGACCCGTATTGCAGAATGGAGGAAACACAGAGGCCGGCAGATTATTCCACAGCTGAGCTGTTGAACGAGTCGTAGAAGTGACCCGTTCTCATGTGACAAATGTCAACCGTGTGCAAATGTTGGGCACGCGTTTGGCATGTTTCCAGATTATGCACCGATGCCGAAAGTATCAGTGATGGTAGTTCCTCAAAGCATCTTCCATTAATATACCGGTAGAACAAGTACAGCATTCCCACCTGAGAGAGTCTATCAGATGTGTTAACTTTACTCTGGCTTCGATGAAGCCCCCATATCTGAGTTGGTCACTTAGGGTTATCCAAGCATATCGATGGAGGGCTTGTTGGGAAAGGAGACTAGATTATCATAGCACGTGTAGCAGAAAAAGAGGACCTAGTAAAGGGTATAAAGGAACAATTATGTTTACTTCGGGCATTCAGACACGCCCACAATGTACTTCCATTACTTCATCCCTTGTGTTCCCCAGTGATAAATACCTAGTCTACTTATATGTTCTCTAAAATATACATTATAACTAAATATTAAAACGTTTTAGTCTTGTTTATTGGAAAAAAACCAAATGAATTAGAGAAAACAACCCTTAAAATGTACAATTAAAATAAATCTTTGGGAAAAATAGCGGTGTGCGATCAAACAACTGATTAATTGAATTTAATACTCGATTGTCTTTAAGGGTTAATTTTTTTCTTTTTTTTTAGGTGCAAAAATACATATTTGATTTGAACTTGATACTTGTGTAAAGTTTATTGCTTCAGTGTGGTTTAACCACTAAATTTGTATTTACTCCATTTATTTGTATTCCGTTGTGTCGATTTTGATTGCCGGTTTATTCGGAAAGAAAATGTAGGTAATGGTGTTAGTGGTTGGCATCATGTGTACTGAGGATTAAAGAGCTGTAGGAGAAGGCAGACAAAATGTGAAAATCTATTATTTTTACCGCTGTAGGTACAGATTGAAAAGAGCACTTTGTATTTATAAATATATCAAAGCAGGCGGGGAAAAAAGGAACCGACGAATGAACGAGGCATCTAAATGGGGAATTAACGAATTTCGTAAATTTTATTGAATTGGAAGCACAAATATTCATAATGGGGATGCCTCCGACTGCAAATCTAAGTGTGTCGATCTGAGTATGCATCCAAGTCACTCCACTTAGACTTAATTCGTCGTTCAATATCACAAATCGCTCTTGAATAGTTGTCAAACAAGCATTTTAATACGAAGCCAATATATATATATATTTTTTTTTATATGAATACCGCACAAGAGTCCCAAACTGCTCCCAACCGTCTGGAGCCAGCGAGACTATGGCATTCCCAATTGGGGAATGTTGTGAGGCTGAAGGTATTGGGGAGGGGAAGGATAAGGGGGAGAGGATGGTGGGGAAAAGGGTAAATACCTGGCTATTCAGATCTGGTCACCAAACACGGCTAAAAGCCATTTCAAGCAACTTTTCAATTCTGAATGGTGGTCTTTCACCAGGGCGATACTGAAAGTATCTTCCACTCTGGAACGTGCGCAAATATACTATTTATTATTTTTAAATGAATTAATTGTGAAACAACACAAATTAATTAAATAAAAATTACTTGCGCACGCCGGGATTTGAACCCGCGACCTTCGGATTCGTAGTCGAGAGCCTTACCCCTCGACCATGGAGGCCGTCAAATATATTTCTATTAATGTTTTTTCCCTCCCTTTTCCCATATTTATTACAAAAAATAGCTTGAAACATACAATTCTTTTTTTTTTACGTAAACCAAAGTTAATAATGCTATTATTAAGTTCTGCTAGTATTTTTAGTTAGAATTGGGAGGGAGTAAATAAAATTACATAAATAAGTCGTCACAATGAAGATTAACCGCAGTTTGAAAATGGCCTTGTACGCCAAAACCTGTCTGGATAATAAAAACTAAAAATACTTCCAGAATTTAATAATAACGTTACTAAATTTGATTTACATTAAATTAAATGGATTTCAATGAATGAAACACATAAACAATTTGTTTAAATAATAATTGTAAGAAATTAAAAAAAAAAACACATAGGCGCTGCCCGCAGGGTAGTGTAAGTTTTTATGATTTTTTAATTCATTCATATATAATAAAAACACAAAATATCGTGAGTATAACGGCAAAAAATGTCAAGTCTGAAATATGCCACTTTAAATTAACAATGCAGTATTGCGAAGCTTTTTAGGCTCTATAAATAGGCAAAATACACAAAGTCGTGCTAAATTTAAAAAAAATCTGTTATTTTCAAAATAAATTTACTGCTAAAGCAAATATTTTTCAAAGAATCAAACCGAATATCTTTTTACTGATACACGAGTATAATATTAAATAGGTTTTGCATTATAATAATGCTATTGAATTTAACACTTCCTGTGTCAAATTATAACGCGATCTACGGTTTCCCCATACAAATTGGTAAAAATATTGCTTTTTAAGCCGAAAATAATAATACAATCTATCAACAGTTATTAATTACGGTTGATTATACTGCAAAATACATCTTAGGGTTATAAAATAATACTAAATATTAATACGTTACAATTTTGGCTGTCTCGCGTCGTAAAGGGACAGTTAATAAGGAAGTTTGAAGTTGGTACAAAACTTAAATGGTTGATTTCCCAAAATAGCTATTTTAGAGTTTACGTTTTTTGCTAGTTACCCACAATATAGGAGTGGTAGCACTATGCTTGTCTCAATTTATTTAAGATAGAATGGAAAAATTGCACTTTTAGATGACTAAGCAGTATATGAGTTGGCAGTATTGTAGTTAAGTGAAGCAGATAGAAATAAGAGAATTTGTAGATGTAGTGTTTCAACATCTAAATCATTCAGCCACAATTTCACTTTTACATAGAGTGGTATTTTATTTCATGTTTGAATTTCTTCTGGCAAAATGAAGACCAATAAAACTGCTGTGCGTTTGCATTAAATTATTAATAATTAGCTGATGTGTACCCGGCCTTGTTCGAGTTTTTTTTTGAAGTTGTGAATTCTTGCTTGTCGTTTGGGTGCCATAATTGATTGCGAAAGTAACGCCCTGTGACAATTACTATAAAACTAGTAGATGCCTATTGCAGTCCTGCAAATCGTTTGTATTGCGATGTCAACCGTCTGACTGCTTTGTGGGAGGTACGCACCCGATTTGACCCACTCTGTGCTTTACTTTTGGTATATGATAATAATAATAGTACCTAAAATGTTAATTGTGCATTAAATACAAGCAAAGAGAAATAAAAATATCAAGAGAATATACTTTAAAGCGTTAGTGATCTGTGACATTTGAGATTGATGGGGCTATTAGCTTTCTCCATCGTGCTTTAATGCTGGAATCTAGACTGGCGAGATTCCATGATGAGGACATTTCCGGAGTTGTTTATCCATTCCCTCAATCCTGCGACCTGAGCAGTCTTTGATATAAGATTGCTATCAGCAAGTGCCGCTAGCACATGAAACGTAGTTTAAAATTCTTTGAAATAAATTAAATAAAAGCCCTACAGTAGCAATAGACAGCCCGCTCACTGGGCAGAGAAGATTATCTCCACATTTATGCACCTCTAACCACAGTTGAGACAGGAAGGGGGAGAAATGTTCCCTGGCACTGTATACAAAAATTTTAGAATACGATATACTCGTATAATCCTGCCACCAGTAATACGAATAGCAAAATCATTGAGCAGATTTTTCCATTCCTAATAAAATAGAGCCTTCAACAGTTATTTCATCTGTGATGTAAGCAAAGATCCCAAGTTAAATTTAGAGGGGTGGCGCGGGCCCCGCTCTGTGTTTAAGGGCAATTATTTGGCAGTTTACACAGTCATTGCGGTTGACTTGCCTCGGTGGAGAATTCGTTTTCATTTTCAATTTAGGCCTGGCAAATTACAAATTCTGGGAGTTCGTACGGTAAAATGATGATAGAGTTCGCTTAAAAATATACCACTATTCAAACGTACTTTATTATTGTAAACTTTAGTATACTTCTGACGCTACTAAGTTAATGTTGATATTTTAATGGGAAGATGTGCCATTATCTACTACTATTCACTAAACGCAATGAAAATTTAGCTATTTTAAAAAAAATACTACCTAGTAACGCAGGTAATCTTCTGGTACGATGGAATTGCTCTCGAAAAACTTACAAATGCTCAAAAAATGTACTGCCACTCAATAACTGTAGAAGTAACAAAATGTGTATTACCAATAGTAATTTTTTATAATTTTATTTTCAATGAATATTTTTTCATTTGGGTAATAAAATTTTACAAAAGTGATAAGACAATTTGTAATATTTTTTTTAGTCCTCCTCACTAGGGGTTCCTGTGCTGAGATGGACTCGGTTTCATTTCAAAACGGATTGTTTTTAAGCTCGTAAGAAGTTTATTTCAAGATGCTGGATAACTCCTCTTCTTTGATTTCTTTGAGACAGATTTTGATTTGATTTTTTAAAGTGAATTATATAGCTTAGTGGAGAGATATTTATAATTCCTTTCTCCAAAAGAAGTTTTATATTTTGGAATATTCGTAATGTTATTTTGCTTTGCTCTTGTGTGGTGAAAATAAAGTTTCTTGGGTTTTTTTCGAACTTTTGAAATGTTTCATTAAAACATTCTTATCATAGATATTTTGGATGTTTGGTACTGCAAAAGGTTCGAAAATTTCTTTTGTTGGTATTCTTATGGATTCTAAAAATGGACTTTAAAATACTCTTTCGGGTTTTAGACAATTGTTTCATATATCTGCCCTGATCGGGTTGGCGTATTGCTATAAAAATGTCTCAAATCATATCACATCCGCTTTGAATTAAGGGATGATTATGTTAACAACCATAATTCAGAATAATCGTTTTTGACATATCTGATAGTACACTCTCGAAATATTTGTTTAATTTTCAAATATGTACATTTCGCAGTTCGGTGAATAACGACTTGAAATAATCGTTTACAAATGAGAATTTATGATCTTTTTTTATTATTTTTAAATTAGAAACGTTAACAAAATATTTACATAAAAGCATTATAAATATATACAATTGGCGTGTAAATATCTATAGTAAATGTATTTTCAACATGTGTCGTGTACGCAATAAATATATACAATTGGCGTGTAAATATCTATAATAAATGTATTTACAACATGTGTGGTGTACGCAATAAATATATACAATTGGCGTGTAAATATCTATAATAAATGTATTTACAACATGTGTGGTGTACGCAATAAATATATACAATTGGCGTGTAAATATCTATAATAAATGTATTTACAACATGTGGGGTGTACGCAATAAATATATACAATTGGCGTGTAAATATCTATAATAAATGTATTTACAACATGTGTTGTGTACGCAATAAATATATACAATTGGCGTGTAAATATCTATAATAAATGTATTTACAACATGTGTTGTGTACTCAATAAATATATACAATTGGCGTGTAAATATCTATAATAAATGTATTTACAACATGTGTGGTGTACGCAATAAAGTTTATAAATTATTTGGTTATAAATAACAATGTTTATTTACCTACCTCACTGAAACTAGATGCTTGCAAAAATACGATAGTGCTATTGTTTGTTTGAGAAACAAAAGATGATGCTAGTGTGTTGAATACATTATCATATAACAAAAAAGGTTCAAAGATTTTACTTGCTTTAAATTTTATTTTAAATTAAAATTTTATTTACGAATACATAAAAAAAATCATCAGCAATGGCTTTTTGTAATGAGATTTCAAATGAATTATTTGAATTGGAGAAAATGTTATTGTTGTGATGTTTACTTACTCCATTCTTCAATCTTGACATTTTTTATGTAAAATTATGATATCTCGTAGTATTTAGTTTTTTTAAAACTCAAATATAAAAAATTTCTTGTACATTTGAGTTTAACGTATAGTGTGATCTTATTCACTAAGTTTCCATCAACTAGATTATTTATAATTTTCTAAAACATTTTTGTCAAATCAGTTCATATTTTTCCACATTGTGAAGGCTCTCAAATTCGAAATGGTTGTCTCTGCTGATAGCCTTTTAGTAGACGGCGAACTCCCGATCGATATAAGAAGATACGTAAGAATTTCTTCTGAACGGATTCAATTCTATTTATGTGTCGCGTAATGTGGAGACCAAACAATTGACCCGCATTCCAGGACGCTACGAACCAGTGAATTGTAAAGAATTATGAGGCTAATTGAATTTAAAAAAAGCTTAGTAGCTCGCTCTATAAAACCAAACATCTTGTTCGCTTCACTTATCGTATTTTCTATAAAATGGTCGAAAGTCAATTTTCTATCAGAGTGGATTCCGAGGTCTTCGATTAATCCAGTTTTTCTAATCTTGTAGCCTGTATACTGTACGTGAAATCAAGTTTTATAATGTTACGAGTGAAGGAAAGCTAAAATACTAATAGTATTTATATGGTCGTGACTTCACTTCGCTACCTAATAACTAATAAAGCACCGACTTTGAAGTAAAACTGATCTGAAGTAGCACACGGGCTCAGCGGTTCGGAGGTTCGTGTTGCTCACGCATTACATTCCACTATTGATTATTTTAATAATATTATGTAAATGAATCAATAGTGGATTGTAATTCACATTACTTATGCCGAATGCGTAAGGAATAACTTGAACTATTTAACAAACAAAACATATTTTAGTTAGAAGTTTACCAGTCAAGGGGTAATATAGGTTTTTATTTAAATACATAGTGCGAAATCTTTTTTATAGAAAAGATTGTAACAGTACCTAAATACCCACACGTGCAATAATAATTGAAAACTAACTGGTTAAAACCCGCTCCCGCCGATTTCGGTGCGTTTTAGACATTGTACACCCCCGCGCTGATAAAACAGAACAGTTTTGAACACACGTAAAAAGGACATAGTATATTCATCATCGTACGAATTGAATTGCAGACTCTTTTGCGTATGAGAAGAAATTACCATTTCTACTATTCGCGTCAACACGGCGATTAACATAGGACTCTAGGACATTAATACTTTAAGACATTTTTAATAATAATAATAATGAAAAAATAAAATAAAATAAAATAAAATAAAATAAAATAAAATAAAATAATAATAATAATAATAATAATAATAATAATAATAATAATAATAATAATAATAATAATAATAATAGTAATAGTAATAGTAATAATAATAATAATAATAATAATAATAATAATAATAATAATAATAATAATAATAATAATAATAATAATACTAATAATAATAATAATAATAATAATAATAATAATAATAATAATAATAATAACAATAATAATGTGTACAGTGGTTTATAAAGTAGATATACAAAAAGGAAAATAGAAAATAATATAACAACAGTAGGTAACATGAAAAAAAAACACAACTGCATAGTTATAAGTTTAAGTTTCACATAACCCGTCACATTTTCAAGAAAATCGAGGACAGACAGATAGACAGACAAACATTCGTTTTTATATATAAAGATAATTTCCCTGAACTCAACCGGATATTTGGAATTTACACAAACTTAAATTAAAGTCCGTGACCTGATTTCCAAAACAACTATCCACAATTTTCATCCAACTTTTTGTACGCAGATCATAATTTTTACCCTTCATTTGTAGACCTTCACTGATAACACTGATATAATTATTACACATTATCTTACAGCTGGTGCGCGTAATTCAGTAGTTTTAAAATGAAGAAATATGACAATAAAATCACTTGAACGAATTGCAGTTTGATTTGAGTTGTGTTACGGTTTAAAACAGAAAAGCCTCGCGAAATTTAGACGAGCAGATTTTATAACACGATAAAAGGTCGTGCAAATTTTTATGCTAAGAAGATGCAATAAAATTGTACCGATAAGGAGAAATTACATCTATAACTTCTCGTAAGTGTTGGTCGGAACTGAATACTAATATCTACTTGGAACACTAAACCACTTCTAATGTTATCCTTTAAGGTTTCGCGATATAAAAATATCGATAAAGATCTCTTGCAATCACAGTTTGCAGCGTGTCATATCCTAGCCGAACGGGAACGGCTATAATTTTCCCGAAACGGCTTTAAAAGCTCACATTTTCTGATAAAATCGTCTTAAAGGAAATTCCAAACAGCGTGAATGATGAAAAAATAAACTTTTTTTATCTATTTAATATACCACTGCAAAAAGATATTCATAATATTATTAATGCGATAAAGTAATATAATTTCAATAGTTAAAAGATATACGAGGAAATGGTAATTCACATTGGTAAGTATTATAGGGAAATCCAATTTAATAAAGACACATTTAAAAAAAGGGAAAAATAGACTCATGGTTCTGAAACAGAATCTAATAACTGGTTTTTATCCTTAAGACCTCAAGGTATTCGAAAATATCCACAAAGTAATTGTATAATATAAGTAACCCTACATATGCAACAATTCACGGCAGTCAACCCTTAGGTCAGCGGCGTCATCAGCTATCGGTTGAAGGAACCAAAGCGCACACCTTATAGTTCATTTTTTAAATATATTGACTGTTACGTAACGAATAGAAGATCTTAAAATAGTTCTACCCTCTCAATTGAAAAACGTTACGCCACAACCAATAACACTACATCTCGCCGAGGATTACCATAATCAACCAATCCGGTGAGCTTCCGCCAGCCATCTTTGTTAATCAACCAATGAGTCAAGCGGAACAGATAATTTCCCGACCGCGTGGAACACTTGATCTCGCGAAGCGAGCTCGCCGGCCGCCATTCCCTTTTCGACCTCAGAGCGAACAACTGCGTGCTTCTTTGGAGCACGCAGCCGTTCATTATTGCATCATCCGAATTCCAGACACGGAAACATCAACTGCACACGGGCTTAGGCCTATAGCAGATAGTTACCATACTATCTCTTGTAAACACCTGGCATGGTGTGTCCTTAATACCTGTGTACTTTGGACGCTGGCCACAGATACTCCGGCTTGCCGACGGCGTCGACTGACCATCAGCTATTCATGTAAGCCGCTATCAACTTTCTTCTTATTATGTGCTGTACATGTGTGTCTTCCCCCATTAACTTGTCCGGTTAGAGCTCCTTCAGAGAGAGAGGATAGTCTACAACAGTGTAGATGCCACCTTCTTGTCGAAACCCGCATATAACTTATCTGACCATGTTTTGTTACAATAAATTCTAAGTTGAAAGCACGCCATCTCGTCAATTAATGTAGAGTAAATCTAAGGCTGCGGCCGACCCATTTGACCTTGAGAAAAGGAATCTTTATGTTGTACCAAGCTGAGCTAAGCCATGTTGTAGCAAGGACTAGTCGTGAATATGATCTCAATGTGAGTTGCACTGCTTTTCTTTACACCAACTCTCTTTTCCTCATGTCCCTCCTTTCAGCACCCCTAACACCGGCTTCCCTCGTGGAACTCTTCATCAGCTTCCTTCCCTCTTTTTCCTCACTCTCCTAACATGACCTTACGCAATAATTACTATAAACTGTTGGTTTTCCAAATAAACTAATAAAAAAAAAAAAAATAAGTTCGGTGATCGTACTTTCGGAGTATCAGGACCTAAAGCCTTTTTTTATATGAATACCGCACAAGAGTCCCAACTGCTCCCAACCGTCTGGAGCCAGTGAGACTATTGCATTCCCAATTGATGACCAAGGTGCCATACCGCCGTCGGTTCCTCACTAGGGATTCTATATGAAAAAGCTGAGGATCCGGCATCTCCACGTCTTACGGGGTCTCGATATTAATAAAGCTAGTGGGCCTAACGGAATACCTGCCCTGGTATTGTAGAGGTGTGGTGCAGAAATTGCTCCAATTTGGACAAAGCTCTTATAATGTCCCTGAAATGTGGCTCTGTGACCCCTGGTTGGAAAAAAGTGGTCATTCATCCATTCAAGATTAAAGTAAGATACGCGTTTGCCGTAATTTTTTTATGGCTACCTTTGGTATTAATTAAAAAAAA
>JAHDVE020006651.1:0-25799 GCA_022606495.2 Halesus radiatus
AGTTAGTTTTCATAGTATATAATTTTTTTAACACCGCCAAAACGGGCGGAATCCTTGAGGTAGTAAAATTATCCTTCTGACGGGTATCGTTTAGTACGGATGACGTCACGCGCACCTCTGCCCGCTACCTCTCGGATTCTGCCAGTTTTGGGGGCGTTTAAAAAATTTAAACTTTGAGAATTAATTTAACCATGAAAACCAACATTAGAAAATTTTTTATAAACTGGTGGATTCAAGTTTGAAACTGAATATTGATACAATAAAATAAGTTAAATAAAATGGACTTAACTTCACTATTCGACATTTTTAACCCTTTCTCACTCAATTTAATTTCTTAAAAAAAAAAAAATAACGTTGGATTGTGTGTAGTGGAATTATTAGCAAATTTTTGGTATATTTAATTTTTTTTTTACTTATTGTTTAGAAAATATTCAATGTCATTTTAAAATTACTGTGGCTCTGACTAGTAAACAATTAATTAGTATGTAGACAAATGAAACATTTTTATTACCTTATAAACTATTTTTATTTACATATACATTGAGAAACTTTGGGACGATAAAAACATATATAATATATACTTTTTGTTTAGAATTTGCTTGTAATATGTAAGAACGTACATTATTCTTTAAATAAAAATAATAAAACAAATGAAATAACAATAAATACATTGTGTGTTTTACGGTAGTAGAGAAGTCGAATCACAGAATTCCAAAAGGAGCGAACATCGGTTTTTGTTTATGATATAAAGTGTGTACGCAGCGCATCCAACCCAACGAAAAAAAAAAGTGTTGCTAGGGAAAGATCACTAAATCATTTAAAAAAAGCCGAAATTGAATTGGGTTAGTACTTACTATGTAAATAATTCTCAAAGTTCGTGTATTTTTTAAATTACTCTGGGTGAGAAAGGGTTAAAGCCCTTTTAGTAAATTTTACTACGAAATAGTAGTAATTGGCAAGTTTATTTGCCGTACACAAATAAACTCACAACTTTCAGACTCGTAGCTTCCATATATGTTCGACGGCCTCCGTGGTCCAGGGGTTCGCGATTATGATTCCGGAGGTCGGGGATTCGAATCCTGAGGTGCGCAATTATATTTTATTTAATTAAACTATTTTTTTTTTACTGGAATAAATTTCAGAAGATAATATTAACAAATGAGTACCCCAATATCAAAAGGTAACTAACGACCATTTAAACTTTGTTTTATCTAGTAATTATGTATCTATGTCGGAAATATAAATGTTAAAAAAATATGGTAGTTCTAAATCTTAATTGTATTTTCCATACATAAACTATCATCCCGAACGCAGTTGCTCTCAAATAAAAAAAGGCTTAATTGGTCATTAAATATCTTTTGATATTGAGGTACTCAATGAAACATGAAATAAAAAAGACTTTAAATTTTTTTTTCAAAAACCAAAGCAGGCCTGTATAATTACATTTCCAAAAGAAATTAATTAATAATAGAACATGAATGAAGGTAGATGAAAGAACGTTTGTTAATTTTTTTAACACGTCATTAAATGACAGTATACAAATGAAAAAAAAAAATTATTGTATCTATTACGTGCTTGTACTTGTTGAATATATAATTACGAACTTTATAAATAAAATAAAATAAACTTTAAAAAATATATTAAATGTGAGTTATATCCAATTCAGCTCTGGGCACCTTCGGTGCGTTGCCAAGGTTGCCGTGCAAATTTTAATCCTTCGAACTTTGGTCTCAGGCATGGTCTATAATTCAGTGCTGGTGAACTTATGACACGCGGATCAGACACTGACTTAGGCAGGCTTTTTAAATGACCCACGCGTTAATTTTTAGAAACTATTTTTTTGTATCATAAAAGAGATAATCAAAAGTATTGAAAAAAATAAATTATATATATCTTATGTCGAATTTAAAAAATGTATATTTCCAAGTGGACATTGGCTAGGTGTTTTTTTTATCGTATCACTGCACCCGTGTATGACGTATATGGTCCTAAAATGTCGCTTTTCGTCCTTTTGTCACGCATACATTCGTTGCATCGCAGAACGGGGAGATGTACCAACTCGGGAATGTACCAGCATTAAACTAAATGGTAGCCTTGTCGAATGCTTGGAAATTTAGAAAAAAATAGGATTTGTAGGAGGGATGGCCGTGTTCTGAGTGCGGTCTCCCACCATTTATACTTTAGAATTTTTCTGGCCAACCCCACCCCCCATTTTATTTGATGGTATCATCTCATTAATATAATTTTTTTTCCGTTGACCTTTATTTTGTGCTCTTCACTTGCAAAAGTATAATTTTTAAAACAAAATGGAAATTTTAACATTTTAGAGAATAAGGAACTCCAGTGAAGAATATAATGCCTTTTAAAATAAATATTCATATAAATCAGCAAACGTCAATTGTGAATATATAACTTTCATTATATATAATTAATTATGCGTACAATTTATAAATCTTGATTTAAAAGTGAATAAAAAATCAGCTCATCGAAACACCGTGTTATATTGGTACCATTGCATTTGGAACATCTGACGTCACGTGTGCATTCTGTTTTTAGATTAGTATGAAAAAAAATATTTTTGGATTTTGTTTTGTATTTTTTTAGTCTTGGAAAAATTTTAACTTAATTTGGGTGACTTTAAGCTCCATGATTATTGTTCAATATAAAAATAAACTATTATTCCTGAAAGAGTTTTCATTATCAAACAAATTATAAATGCGGATATTATGATAATCAATACTCTTATTATTCTTCGAGTTAAAGTTTCAAAAAAGGTACATAATGTTATTACTTTTATTTATTTATGGTTTACCATGAATAGAATATACAATTATGTACGGTGAAGCTCATCCTTGTTTTGACATTTGATATTCTAACCCCAAAACTGATCAAAATTCACCGGCCACAGAGATTTGGAGCGTTTTGGCGGGCTTTGAAAAATTGAAACTTTCTTTAAAGGCTTTGAAAATTATTTTAACTATGAAAACTAATGAAATATACTGGTATTTATGTTTGAACGTCATTTTTGATTAAAAAATAGTCTTGTAAAAGTGAGAACCAAAAAAAGTAGTTTTTGACCTTCTCCCTCTTTTCAAATTACGCCACTGACTTGTGACCCACGAGCTAGTACTAAAAAAATAATGAACAAAATTTGACTCACTTCTCAAAAAGATTCGCCATCGCTGGTCTATATCATTCTTCAATACCTCCCGTACAGACTTCTATTCCATAGATTCTTCCTTCCATGAAGTATAATAGCAAGAGTGGATCAGCAAAACGTATGCGAATGGAAGATGGTCCTGCAAAAGGAATGCGGAGAAAGGAAATACCTATTTTTCCTATTAATATTAGAAGAATCGCGTAGGTATAGATAATAGCATGACGTGTTCAAACTAAAAGCAAACATTAGAAGCCCGTCTCTAAGAAGATTTTTATTATTTGTGCGAGAGATTTATTTCCAACGGTCATTAAAAAAACTAAACATATCAGGGAAAATAATATATGCCCCTGTCACTTGAAAATTAATCATACTTCTAATGTTATTTTATAAATAGTTATTAGATACTTACGATGAAAAAAATATTTAAAAAAAAAACGTATATCTATAGCTTTATTATATTAAACTAGTTGATGTGTACCCGGCCTTGATCGGGATTTTTATTTAATTTTTTTAATAAAGTTATGAAGTTGTGAATTCTAGCTTGTAGTTTGGGTGCCATAATTGATTTGACAGCGAAACCAATGTTCTGTGACAACTTTTACTATCTCTAAACAATGAAACAAAACATTAAATTGGTAGACTTGTTTCGTTCCAAACATTTATTTTTCAAAAATTTAAATAATAAAGTTCTTAAGTAGGTACCTACTTGTGTTTTCCATTTTGAAAATATTCTACCCAAAAAAATCTTCTTCTTTTGAATATGTAATCTATGGCTAACCGGAGTGGTATATCTATGGGCTAACCTCAATACAACATGGCTGGTTCAATGTTTTTCATACGATTTTTAAAACGTTATAGCACCAGCTTTACATATTGGATTTCATTCAAACTGTTCTCTGAACCTTCCCGTCACTAATAAGAACAAACTATGCTTTTTTCAGAGAAAATCCAGGACAGACAGACAGACAAACATTCATTTTTATATATAGAGATTTAGTGGCGACGTTTAAAAATACAAAAAATTTTATGACTTCATAGAGCAAGAGTATCGTTTTTATATTTTATTTGATGTTAATCGTACTAAATGCGGAGTTCGGATCGAATACCGCCAGGGACCTGATTGCGGTTCTTTTTAATGATAAGGCATTGTTTTGCTTAACTGCGATTCCTATTACATGTCGATGACAATACATTTTGAAAAGAGTTTCTGGTTTAATTATCACAGTATAAAGCGTCCTTGAGGTGATTTTCCCACGAAAACGGCGCTATAGAAGTAATCCAATTATTATTATTATTATTAGTATTATTAAAAGTTATAGCTGCATCATACATACTTAACCGGTGTAGTTTATTATTACTTACTTTAAAAGTGAGCTTAAGAGGAACGGCCGCGTTGCTTGTTTCATACATAACTTCATTTTGGATTTGAGGCTAAAATACCAATCCAAAGCGAATAATATATATTATTTAAATTAAAGGTTTAGTAGATATCTAGTATGGATGAGAAGTGTTTTATTTATTTCTGTTTTAAATTATAAAGTACTGGCCATGAAAAAAAATTATAATCTTAGATTCAAAGTTGAATTATTTTAGTAATTGATAAACTAATAAAATGTAGACACCAATAAAATGTAGACATAATTTGTCTCGACGCCATCTATTGAGGGATTTAGCCGTTATAAGCCTTCCTCATGCTAATAAAGTTGGTTGTTTACAGGTGAAATATAATAAAAACAGTAATTATTGAATGAAACACTAGTATATATTGATTAACTTGGCGGGTTTGCGATAAGCCGACGTAGCTCAACGGTAGAGCATCTGACCGGCAATCAGAAGGGTGCAGGTTCGAGTCCTGTCGGCGACATTTATCTTTTCTCGGAAGGTTTTTTCAATTTGGATGAGTGTTTCAGGCTAATAATCATTGTTTATAGAATTATTTTAACCTCAAATCCAAAATTCAGTTTTGTGTGAAACAGGCCGCGCAGCCGTTCCTCTTAATATCACTTTAGTCTGCAATATTATTAATTCTTTATGTTTTTAAAATTAATATACCTTCTCTTCTTCTACCCTATTATTGTACGAAATGTATTATCTTTGTAAAAATCCCACGGACGTTCAATAAATCAATAAATGTTTTTTAGAATTTACATCACTTTTATTTATTTATTAATTTATTTACCCCCATTACAGGCTTTTACAAATAATATTGTAAAGGTACATATGTATTACAATAGATAATATAAAAAGAAACAACATAATTTGACGGTTTCATCCAGAGTTAAAAAGTTTCAAATTACCTAGCTGTACTCGATTAAAAAAACCGTACCAATGCATGCTTACGAGTATACTGTAACATTGATGTGCCAAATATGTCAACAATATCGAAGTATTTGTTCCTCAGATGTTGAATCGGTCGCATAGGGGAATAATATTGCAATGCTGAAGTTGAATTGTCATAATAAAATGGTAGGTACTGTCTTGTCCTTCCCGGTACATGAAAAGCAATCAAATGTAGCAGTTCGGGGGTATAAAACATCGAACACATTATTAAACAAACATATTAAATCGCTAATAACTGTATGTTCATATTTTTTTAACTGACATTTTGCCCTTTTGGAATAGGTACTTTACAAACATGGCATTTTCGTTAATACAGTTCATTTAAAAACATCTTTTATTTATTTATGCCACAAATGACTCACTGATAATATTTAAAATCAATACCTGCGATAATATTGAGTTTTTATTTTGTTAAAACTACGCAAATATCAATGTTTTTAAAGAATATCGTTCGCTGAATGACAGCTGTCATCCGAGAGAACCGGGACCGCAGTTAACCAAAAAGTCTTCAAGCTTATGGATAAGGACAATAATGCTTTATACTTAAAAAGAACCGGAATCAGGCCTCTGAAATCACTGGTTAAACATTGTCGGATCCGTCCTGTTACATCCTGTACACATTTATACAGATTCTAGGTTGGGTCCATTTTCTGCTACACACATTCCCTTTCACTTCGCAGCATCGCTGAATCATAACAACAATGTATTAAGCCTAATCTCTGCGTAATGACGATCATCGATCATGCTTAGTGTCCACTGAACAGATAATTCCTCGAAGTGTTAGTAGCCGAGTGGTCCAAAGCGTCGAGTTCCCATTGCGGCGTCGCGGGATCTATCCTCTACGTTCTAATAATAATAATAATTATTATTATAATGTGCTTTATTTCAGAAGGCAGGAAAAATAAAATAAAATTTTGTACATGAAAAATATTAATTCATACAAAATGAATAACTTTTCTGGTGGATATCTGACCCGTCTCCAGATGGCCACCGGAGAGGACTCCGTCCAGATAACCATGGCAGTAATAATGGTATTCTTGGATTGGCGTACTCTGCACCATAGGCTTCCCATGCGGTGGCCGAGAAGTGCTCCGAAAGAGGGCACTCGTCCCTCCAGGAACATTTCTGTAGCGCTGCAGTATCGCGGTAGACGGAATAGTTGGCGATATGCATTATTGTAGGTGGCTTTTAGCTTATTCCATTGGGATGCAGTGTAATCTATCCATATTTCAGATGTGCAGAATGAGTTGAACAGTTCTTTTTGACACAAAGCTGCAAAAGTAAAAACTAGAGTCCACGAGTAGCATTTTATTATTGATGGAAGTGGGAGGAATTCAAATATTTTGAGGTTATTCGTACTGCAAGAATTTATTTATTTCCATATAGAAGAAAATTACACTTTTTACTTAACTATATGTAATTATTAATTTCAGAAGGAACAATTTATTTAAAAAAAATACTTTTAATTCCGTCGGGAAGGCAACTATACAAATTGCCCCCCTCGCAGCTAATGGATTGCTTGCCATATTGTATATCTATGGTGTGTAATTGTATGTTATTATGTTGTCACGTGAAGTGTGTATGTGTGCACTTGTGCCGTTTTAATGAATTCTGTGTTTGTATGTATGAGTTTAATATTTATTTTATATCTTAAGAGACATATATTATACTAGTATAGTTTTCTGATTATTAACAGTTTTGCTTCTTCGAATAATTTTTCGGTTATATTGTCAGTGTTAGGGCCACTAATATCTCAAGTTCCCATCAGCTAATTGCTCAACAGCGAATAAATTGAAGATTGCAACATTCCTTACTAATTGTTAAAACTTGGATCCATTTGTCCTTGGAAATGAAGCAGTACAATGATGTACAAAGCAATTTGTCAAGCGTAATGCTAAGCAATTAGGCCCTCTCGACAGAGATTGACACAGAAAGTGGTTCGCATCTACTTAGAATAAGAATATGCTGCAGCACATCCAAAAATTATTGCAATCGAAACACGGGAGTGGTTTTCGAGGATCATTTTTTTCCAATTTTGGAACATAATGGTCTGTTATTAGATTTATATAATTGCACTCGGAACATTTCGATGGTTTTCCATAAAATTTTGCATCTCATAGTCTGCAAAAATAAAATTGCACTAGGAAAACGAAAATTTTGACTCCGGAGGAAAACCATTCTCCTGTCTTCAACTAGAGTTTATTACTTATACTTGGAATACGATAATTGTTTTATTTGAATTGTGTCGGCAAATTCGAGTCCGCAAATCGAATTTTAAAATATACGTTCGGAAAAAAAGACTGTTTTTAGGAGTGAATCTGCGTGTGAGTCCACCAGCTCGAAACCAAATAATGGCTTTTCTCTGAATTTCGCAGCATTTGAATCTGAAACTTGAATTTATAATTACACTCGGAACGTGAGGATGGGTTTTACTTCAGAGTTAGAGCAAGTCCACTGATTTCTATTATCGTTATATCACATCAAAATGTATTTGAGTTACCGAAAGTCACAAATACAAGCTATACAAGCTATATAATGTGACGAATTTGAATGCTGGCACACCGTGCGTGAAAACCAATGATAGTTCCGAATGAAATTTGTGATATCAAGCATTGTGTTGTGTTATCAAGCTTTTGGGCACGCGACAAGAAACGTACATACTCATGCACATGCATGCATACACACACACATGGTGCTCTAGATTTCTTTGAGCTTTGAGTCCCATTTTTTATTGCCTTTTGTGCCTTTAGTAGGTCGAAAAAGGTGCTCGTGGGCCGGACCAAAAAGCTTCGCGAGCCGGAGGTTTCGTACCCCATGGGTAGACAATATTATATTGGTGCCTACCTACTATTAAATAATTTGCTTATAAATGGATAATTTTAACATAGGTGATATACAACTTTCAATAGGATTTAAGAATTTACTGGAAGCAATGTTCCCAACAAGCCCTTCATTTAAAGGCTTGGTGTAACCTTAAGCTACCAGCTCAGGTTTGGGGGCTCCATTGAATCCAGAGTAAAGTTAGCCTTTCAGAAGCTGGGCGTATTGTACAGAGCCCGCAGATACTGCAGATAGTACACGTTGCTGACCCTGTATAAATTGCAATTGCGCCCCACTGTAGAATTTGGCAGCTATCTCTGGCCGGGAGCCCCAAAATATCTGAAAAAAAAAACCCTTGACTCTGTGCAGAAACGGGTGGTCCGTTTGATAGATTCGCTTATCTTAACAAACGGATTGCAATCTTCGGAGCACAGGTTGGTAATGCTGTCCTTATTCTACCGCTATTTTATTGGATGAAGATGCTCTGAGGAACTAGCGTCGTCGATTCATTCGGCACCTGTGCATAGTCAAGAAACACGTCAAACGGGCGCCCAACCTATGCACACGGTTGACATTTGTCATATGAGAACGGGTCGCTTCTACGACTCGTTCTTGTATTCAACAGCTTGGCTGTGGAATGATCTGCCGGCCTCTGTGTTTAATTCCTCCTACAACATGGGTCTCTTCAAGACTCAAGTTCACTCCTTCCTATCCTCTACAAGACCCTCCACACAGCTTCCCCAATAATGATATAGGCTTTGATGGAAATTGATTCCCCCAGGACCTCCTATGTGGCGTTACTGTAAAAAAGGATGCAACTTTCACAGCAAATTTTGAACATGTATTAAAAAAGGTTAATTTTCTTGGAAGACTATGAAATAAACTAAATAGGAACACTGCAGAGCTAATTTTTCAAACAGTTGCTACATTTGGTCTATTGCTCCTAGGTATTATATTTGGCCAATGAAGGAAATCTAAACAAGCTATCAATTATTCAAAACAGAGCTATGAGATGTACGAGTATACCAAGGAAAGGCAAATATACAATAATCAATCAAACGAGAGAAGAGGTTCATTGGATTCCTATAAACAAGAGACTGCCATACAATGTGTTAAATTTTATACGTAAAATTCTGAATAACCAAATGCCAAAATATTTGTGCTTGACATTGTTTTTAACAAAGATGGACATAATTATGAAACCAGGAATGCAAATAGAATTAGAATACCGCATATGAGAAAAACAGAATTACATTATGCCTGAAAATCTGAAGTACGAAGGAACATAGAATGTATTTAAAAATAATTATTATGCCTACTGTAAAACTATAATTATATATGGATTTTTGGGATGGGGCTCAGCTGCATCAAATTACATAAAACCACTAAATACAATTCGGAAATGCATCATAGTAGGGACCATTTTTAAAGTCCCCCATAAGGACGTCAACAACGTTTTTTTCGATGTTCCGAGAATACATAAAATCTTTGCCAAAAATATTCCGGTTAATCATCTCAGAAAGGACAAAATGGCTATCACTCTTCATAATCATAATACCAGAGCAAAGCAACTAGACAAGCTAAATGCACCTAAGAGTAATACTAATTTTGGAGAGAGAAGATCGGAATTTTTAGCTGTAAAATTATACAACGAACTCCTACTTAGTATCAAATAAAGTAATTCAATCGATAATTGCATTAAGACTAGTAAAACTTTTCTTAAGGAATTGACAGAAGAAGAACTGACTAGTATTCTTAAAACAACGTCATAGAAGTTACTGGAAATACCCTACCCAAACCTTGCAGTTGAAATACAGAAGTCGCTGAAACCCCCTTATTCAAAACCCAGTTCGCATCAGCATAGTATCTCCTAGTGAGGAGGACCATGAAAAAAAATCTATAATATACTCGTATATGTATTTTTTATATTTATACATTACCTTAAAATGTCAAACATATGTAGAAATTAATTAAAAAATACAACCATGTACGTATTAGTTTATATACATAAAATGTAATATGAAATGCCTCGATAGATAATAAAAAAAATCACAAAATAATCCATTATACATAAGAACAAAGTCTATTCAGTGGATACATCGAATATTCATTAAGATAATTTTAACATGCTTTTTATTAATATGTAGTAAATAGGTTTCTATTTTGTGCAATTACATTTACAATCTTATCAGTGCAGTTAGGGGCAGTGCTACTGTCATATTTTGGATAAAAAAATAGATCGTTCGTGCTATTGTTCCTAATTTGCAGAGTAACTCTTTTTCTGTAGTGGAAAGAAGAACGTGAGAAAATATCTTCTCAATGGTGTAAAAGCCAGGTATTAGTATAAAGTGCATTGTAACATTACGGAGTGGGTGCGTTGGTCCATGAATTATCGTTACCGCAATTTAAATTATTATTGACTTGCTCAAATATGCAGGGGTAAAATAGGAAGGGTAAAATGGGATCCAAAGACTTACCCCTGATCCTTATTTCTTCACAAGCCTCTTCTTTGGCTGTCGATGCACTGACCACATAAATAAAATAATAAGAGTTCAACATAAAGAAAACACAGACGATATTCATGTGCGGCGGGATCACAGTCTGATAGATCGCGGCGTGATCGCATAAGTGCGCGCCTATAGCGTTAGTCCCGCATTCGCGTGTTTATACTGAATAACGTAAAATGTGGTCAGGCAGAAACATTCTGAGGAAAGAACAAATAATGCATAGAGATGCCCTAACACAGAATGGGAAGAAACGAACATAATGGGGCGAGGGCGAGCCAGGCGTGCTGCTATTTTAAATAAAACAGCAAAAACGTAAAAAGGTTCGGTTTGTATACAAAAACTGAATATTTTGGTACGGAATTAAGTTTGGCCCTTTTTATAAATGTTTCAATTTTTTTTTTATAAGAAGCAATCACTTTGTGGTTTGACATCATAATAAATAAAACTCACACTTTCTTATAAACGACGAACATAATTTATTTTTCGCCAATCGATTTCGCTTAGCTCATGCTTCGTCAGGGCAAATATAATAACCATAGAATAATACAGAGTTATCGGTTATATATAGTTATAGATCTGTAACTATACTGTATCACTTTGTCTGTGACTAGATCTGTATCAGTTATCAGATGTAACTAAGACAAAGTTAGAAAATTATAAAAAAAATGAAATTGACGGCGTCAACTCTCCCTCGATATTTATACAAGTAAAAAAATGAAATGCATTTTTTTTGTATTTCCGCATATGCAAATGTTTTTTTTAAAAACTTATTTTTATGAATCATAAGAGTGTTTTTCTTTTTTTTAAATTTGACTTTTCAACAGCAATTTGTTTCCGCACAGCGCCCTTCCAAACTTTACATTTGAGCGGTTCTACGCCTGCACTATTTTATGTCAATAAAGTCAAACTAATACAAATTTACATTCAGACATTATTAGTTCGAATTCTACGGAGTGATTTGTGTACGCCCCGAGATACCGGGTGAAAGCGTTCAGAAGAAAAATCAAACACATTTGCAAAACAGGAAATTATCTTTTTGACATGAAACATGCATAGCCAAAATGCAACTAGCCAAGTTCCGCGTGCCGAAGTAGGTTAGCGCGCATTTTGAAAAGCAATTTTGTTCGTCAGTGCAAATTTAATACGGTACAGTTATTCAGGATAATGGAAGGGCACGGTAGCTACCTGATTCTATCGGATGAACTATCCACTAAGATTTACTATTTCGACAGCCGTCAAACACTTAAAGCACGGCGACACCAGTGACATCTACATTTCCTATATATTATTATTTATTAGCGAATATAAAATATGGCGTAATTATAAAAATGTTTACAGAATAAAACTTTAAAATACAAAATGATGCATATATTAAATATTATCTTTTATTTTTTGTGTTTTTCCTAGTCTCCTCACTAGGGGGTCCCGTGCATCGGCGGACTTGAGTTATTTGCTGTGATGTTATCTAATTAGGTGCGTCTTCTATGTCGTTTTTAGTGTTATTTTTAAGGTTGTTTCATTGACTTCTCTCAGCCAGACTTTAATTCTTGACTTGTACTCATTAGTTTTAAATCTTGGGGAGGGATGTTGTGGATTTTTGTTGCAAAATATATGTAGTTTCTTTGTCCGAAAGTGGTTTTATCACAAGGAATGATTTTTATAATCATTCTCTTTCTTTTTTTCGGCTAGATTAGACTACCTCTCTTTATTCCATATCCGATACATATTATTTGTTACCTCATGTTCTAATTTATACTGTGTCAATTTAATCATAAGCTTTTATAACTATTATACAAATAAATCAACTCCTGTTAAAATAAATTAAAAAAATATATATATACATAGATAACGTTAAATTTAATAATATAAAAAGAACATAACACATAGCAGGGGTAGGGAATTATAAGTTCCACAAGAGTTTTCCAATATTATGTCCTCTACGTGTAAAACCATATCTACATTTAGCTAATACTCAACTTTTAAAATTTTAATATAATGTTGTGTCCGCTTTTATTTAAACACGTGGTTATTTCTGGTTTTTCCCCGTGATTAAGTTAAAAAAAAAATTAATCTAAAAAAATAAATTCATACAAATACATTAGGTCAAATCTTTATAGCATTTCACAGGTACTGGACATTTTAAATTTATTTTGGCAATACTGCTATGATGATTTTTTTTCTATGCATTAATGGATGTATGTTACTCAAAATGGCGAACCCTCTGGCTATTAAATCCCTAAATAAAGGGAAAAAAGAGATATCCGCTAGGAAAACTGGAAAGATAGTATGCGTAACTGCGATAATGTGTGAAACCCTTTTTTGCCTCTCCCAAACACAATTATTTTTTAATACAAATTCTTCTTCCGGTGAGGTCCTCAATTAATAAATAAATTAATAATTACTTTGTAATCACCACTTTATTAATATATACATATCAACATTTATCGAAAGCGAAACTTTCCTCATCAGGAATATACAGAATACTAAAAAATAATAATGTCAATTATAGACAAATGATAAACATACAACACAATAATTTAAGAATGGATAAATTATAAAAATAATGATTAAATAAGGTAAGTATAATATTTAAAAACAAAAAAAACATTGAATAATAAATTTAGATGAGAAATTATTTTTTTTATTAATATTATTATGAAGATAAATTCATGAGATAGCTATTTAAAAAAATAAATTATTAATTATATTTAATTGACTATTTCAAATTTGTCTAATTGTAAACCGGTTGCATTTGTATGTAAACAATTTAAACCTTTATTTATATAAAAAAAAATGATTCGTTTAATGTCTTCAATTATTCATATGCATCATTTTGGTTCTGACAAAGCCTTACGAAATTGGAATATCTCCCAAAATAATTTATTAGCAATTATCAAAGAACGGTTGTAAGCTATTGTAACTTCTCCTCGCTGTGGGGGGATCTTATTCACCTATTAAACAAAACTCCGCCAAACTGTTCCTAATGGCCTGTCACAATTCACAATAATAACTCACAGGGAACTATTATTGGATTCACCACGAAACTCCCGCGTGCTTGACTGCAATAAAATAACTACTAATAGTTATTGCCCTTTACAAAGTTGCAGTAGTTTATATGTTACGTCATATAACGCCAATTTTCTATCCAATAGTGGTAATTCTTTGATACACGATATGTATTTTTCCTGCATCACTTTGATTAGTTTTCGACGTACTTGATGGATCTAGGTCTTCTAGTCTAGGTTTGTCAATAGGGAACTGCAGTCCATTAAAAAAATCTTACATAACGTACAAACTTAAATACCAATATACTCGTATTTTTTTTTTCTAAAGCGATTTTTCATAGTTAAAATATTTTTCAAAGTTTCAATTTTTCAAATGCCGTCAAAACCCTCCAAATCTATAGCCGGTCGGTTTTGATCATTTTTGAGATTAGAATGTCAAATGTCAAAACAAGGATGAGCTTTACCGTACGTAATTTTTTATTCTATTCATAGTAAACCATAACTAAACACAAGTAATAAATAATCATTGAAGAAAATAATATTCACATAACCTAAATGAAAGATGAAACCGGACCAAAGGACAGAAACTAAAAATATTTCAGTCGCATCTGGGACTCGAACCCAGGTCCTCTGCCTATCCGGGGCAACGCTCAACCGACTTAGCTAATGAGACAAGTTCAATTTGTGTCATCTTCATCGATATCATATCTCAAATTCAAGATTTGTGAATATTATCTTCCATTTTTAATCTCATATTATTGGCAGCTATTTTTATGATGTACCCATTTAGAAACTTTAACTCGAAAAATAATAATAGTATTGAGCATTAATATCATTACAATATCCGTGTTGATAATTGGTTTGCTCATGAATAGTCTACTTTATTTCACTAATAATAGTTTTTTCATATTAAACAACAATTATAGAGCTTAAAGTCACTCAAATTAAGTTTAAATTTCGCCAAAACTAGAAAAATACAAATTTAAAATATAAAACAAAAGTGATAAATAAAAAGTTATACTAATCCAAAAACAGTGATGTCAGATGTTCCAAATGCAATAGTACCAACATAATACGGTGTTTCAATGAGTCGATTTCTTATTCACTTTTTAATAACGATTTGTAAATTCTATATATAATAAAGGTTATATATTCAGTTATCGTCGTTTGCTGATCTATATGAATATATATTATTATTTTATTTTTTCATATGAAGCTGTAACTTGGTGATGTGACATTATAATTTTAAAAATAAAACAATAACTTTGCTTACATTACTTTTGTTTATACTTTAGCCGACCGGGTTTCACTACTACCGTAGCTTCTTCATGGCAGTATACAACATATAAATAAAAGTGAAGTAAACAAAGTTATTGTTTTATTTTTTTTAAATATAATTTAAAGTCATTGTATTTTTCACTGGAGTTCCTTATTATGGAAGTTTTTGAGTATGGCGCATTTGTAGAATTATTATTAGTGAAATTCATAAACATTGTAAATGTATGGTTTCAGAAAGCTTTTATATATGATATGTAGGTAGGTATAGGTATGGTGACCATAAAATCGACGATCAGCGTAATTATGAATATTTGGCATTTGAACGGTCTACGATTCCGATTTTCGGTCCGTTTCAGCTTTTGTTCAAATTGTTATCAGCTGTCAAGCTTATCAAATGTGATGGTGTTTTGAAACACCCGGTACTTTTTGCAGTTCTTGTTATAAAAATTGTTACAAAATTGGTAAAAATATGTTTTATATCTTTTAAAAAAACATATTTGTAGAAGGTAACTAACTTAAAAAAAAGGCACTTTACATTAAAAAAAAAATTATGTACATCAATTTTAATAATGTTGTTATTAAGTTCTGCAAGTATTTTTAGTTTTTATTATTGTGACAGCTGTTTCGGCGTTTAAGGCCATTTTCAAAGTGTGGTTAATCCACATTATGACGACTTATTTATATGATTTTATTTAATCCCACCCCTTTTCAGTTTGGACGGGTTTAATTTATAAATTAATTAAAATGAATTAATTAACTAAAATTAATTAAAATCAATTAATAAACGAACGAATGATCCTAATATAACATTAATTAATAAACTAAGGAAAATTATATATTCACCGCTTCTCAGTACGTTCACATTATCAAGACAATACAACACATTTAAATAAATCAATTAAGAAAACATTGTCAATTAAATACGAGGAAACACATTATACATGTGAAAACCTCACAGGATTCAGATTTTTAATTGTTTTGTAACTAAATCGGATTTACCGATAATAAAACATTATTTTTTTAAAAACACGTCCAAATTGAAAAGGAGTGGGAGTAAATAAAATCATATAGATAAGTCGTCACAATGTGGATTAACCGCACTTTGAAAATAGCCTTAAACGCCGAAACAGCTGTCACAATAATAAAAACTAAAAATACTTGCAGAACTTAATAATAACATTATTAAATTTGGTTTACATTACATTTTTAAAAACATTAAACGGAGTCCTACGAATGTAACACAAAAACAATTAATAAACTTTACATTTTTAATAAAAATGAAAATATTTTATTATTTTCATTATAAGTACCTAAATAGAGATAATATAAATAGATCGTCTGTAAATGGCTTCTTCAGAGTTTAATAACGCCTTCGGAAGGCGAAACAGATGTCACGCGTAATTATAATTACCTAGCAAATTTTTTTTTTCTTTTTAAATTTTTTTAAAAATTAATAATAATAGTTATATTAAATTTTTAATTTCTCCAAATTGAGTTTTACAAATTAAACTAGAACACAAATAATATATGTCACTTGACACATTTTTCTTTTTATTTCCTAGTACCTTTTATCTAAAGAAAAGTTAACAGTCCACAATGGAGTACTGATACCAACCCTGATGTATGGCAGGGAGGCATGGAACTGTCAGAGGAATGATAAAAGTAGACTGGTTGCTGTAGAAATGAGATTTCTTAGGCGAATGTATGGTAAAGCTATGAATGATCGTGTGAAAAATGTTGAGATTCGCGAAGAATACAAGGCTGATGTAAGCGTAATGAGTAAGATTGAGAAAGGAACGCTTAGATGGATTGGTCATATAGAGCGAATGAACGAAGAAAGTAGTGTAAGGAGAATATATGTCGCGAATGTGAATGGAAGAAGAAGTCGGGGACGCCCTAAAAAGACATGGCGCGATCAAGTGAATCAAATACTTGAGTCGGGCCATGTCAGAAGTCGGAATAACAGAAGAGAACATATGAATGTGAATGACGCAAGAAGTGTATGCCGAGATCGAGTTGTTTGGCGGTCCGTCCTCTCTGCCTACCCCTGGGGAGAATAGGTGTGATGGCTATTTAGTTAGTTACCGTTTTCTAGAGGTGAAAATATGGTAATGTTGTATTTTCTTTATTTATCTGTACAAGGCGACTGACATTGGCGGCGCAGGCAAATTAACCTCTGCGTGGCTTAAGTATATTATGAAATTTTAATTATTTATGTTATTAATATAATTTTTTTGAAGTATTCATTTTTTACTTTTTAAAAATTATTTTTTCTTATTGTAGGTAATAAATTGTATAATTTGCATATCTGATGTAATTTGGTAGATTTGCTTGCACCATCCATCCAGTCCCAAAAATAAGAAATATGTTATTAAAAAAAAAAAAATTATGTGTCACCTCACAATAGCGCTCCTGTATGTACAGACCACGTACAGGGTAACTACATCGCAACCCGATTGGGCAACGTTGTGGGCCGAGTTAATGAGGGGCTCTAGGAAGGGATTTGCGGGCTTTGAAGAGGCCCGGATTAAATGTAGGAGGAAAGACAGATATCTCTTTCCACATACAAGTCGATTTACACAAAAACGAGTCGGCGAAACGATCCGTTCTCATGAAGCCGACATCAATTGTGAACGGATGTTACGCTCGTGTCCGTCGTCCGGCGCGGAGGGGAACGGCGCTGCTAGTTCCTTCGAGCAGGCTCCATTGAAATATCTGTAGAATACACTCTGCATACACTTTGTAAAACATACAATGGAACGGTCAGAAAAAAGTAATATTTGGATTTTGATAACAGCTAAGCCTCTGTAAATTTATAAAATATTTAATAAATATTTTTGTATTTAAAAACATTATGTTTATCGTATTGCGTAATAATACTATCATTATTTTGAATTAATAAATAATAACTCTCCGACGTCCCTCTCTCCCTTAACAACGGATTGACAATCAGACGAACCGCCCTCCTTTGGACAGAATCAAGCTGGTTTATCAAGTATTTGGGAGTTGGGAGAGGCGACTTCCAAATTCAATCGTTGGACGTACTTGAGATTTGTATAAGATTAGCAGTTGATCACTATTGAAAAATTTGTTAGCCCTATACAAGACGCCCAGTTTCTTGGAAGCCAGGTTTACTTTGGCTTCTATAGAGCCCCGATACTTGAGGTGGTCTGAAATACTCAAATCAAGCATTTCAATGGAATCTTTGTTGGGGATGGTGCTCCTATCGAATTGCACCAGACAGTCATTGACCACCTTTTTGAAAATGACGTGAATCAAGATTAAAATAATCTGTAGGTACTTCCATAAACAGGTCACGTGTTTCCTGATTTTTTTTTTGCTGAAGTTTAAAACTTTTAGTAAAAAACAACCTGTTCAAAGTACCAACAGACACCGTGTTCAATTCACCTATTCGTATCGGGCCCAAGTTCACACATTCGGCAGAAGGCAATCGGCCACTCACTCGACCACATGCTATAAAAAGTCACGGCGAATTCCAGCGAGAGAGGGACCACGCAACGGGTTATGGACTTTTCTTTTCTCGTCGCGTAATGACAAAACTCATCTTATTTTATGTGTAATGCGCCCACTTTCGTTTTCGGAAGAGTTTCGATGAGTTACTGCGCCCGGATCTTTGACTGAATATTCAACTGTTTACATAAATACTACCTGTTAAAAGTATTTAATTAATTTAATTCATACGCGTATTCATTTCTACTTTCTTTCCCTGAGATCGTTTACCAAATAGTACATTAAATGAATTAAACATTACTTTGTATTCACCACTTTATTAATATACAAATATCAACATGTTTCGAAGGCGATGCTTTCTTCACCAGGAATATATAGAATACTAAAAAATAATGGTGTTAAGTATGGACAAATGATAAACAAAATTATAAACATAAACAAAAATATATTAATAAAGTGGTGAATACAAAGTAATGTTTAATTCATTTACTAATAATGACGCCACAAAGTGAATACCAATCTTTTGAAGAAATTATAAATAGTGTATTATTTTTAATATAAATAAAATATTTATTTACATTTAAATATTTACGACATAAATTTGTTTTCAACCATTTCAATTTAATATATTGATCGACCGGTTTCGGAAGTACCCCTCTTTCGACAGGACAATATTAAAACTAACATAAGATTAAAAATTAAAACATACTCGTACATACAAAAATATTTCGGTGTTGGAGTGGGAGGCGACCAAAAGGAAAGGGGTAATTAGGGGTTTTTCGTGAGGAACAGAGCGGTTAACTGAAAAAGTATCTAGAATACGACTATAAGATTAATTTATTTAGTTATTCAAATATACTAGATGTATTTAGGGATTATATAATTTCAAATGCTTCTATTATTATTATTTTTTTGCCTTTACTATTACGGTGAAGTTTGACATCCTGTATCTTTATTTTTTTGTTTTGGAAAAATTAACAGCAAATCCATAATTTACATGTATATAACAATAAAAATAATAATTCATGACAATTATAAATGCTCCTTTGGTGATGATAAATACTATGAGCAAAGTATGACAATATACAGCTTTACATCAGTTAGCTTAAACTGTGTCAGTCGGGGGAGGGGAGGGTGGAGGGGAACATAGGAGTGGGATAAAGGTATAAAGGACTAGTTTAGATGGAAAGGTGGTTTTAGTTATCTAGTTTGAAAGCGGTCGTGTAATGGATTTTAATTTAAAATCACGTATAGCTGATTTAAAAATGTCAATACGGTAATAATTTATTAACGATATGTTCGGTTGAAATGAGATGATTGGCGGATATAACAATAATTACTGTTTTATTCTAGATATTTTTTCAGTAAACCGCTCTGTCCTCCCGAAAAACCTCTAATCACCCCTTTCCCCTAGTCGCCACCCATTCCAACCCCTACATATTTTTTTGT
Source organism: Halesus radiatus (assembly GCA_022606495.2). Lineage (NCBI taxonomy): Eukaryota > Metazoa > Arthropoda > Insecta > Trichoptera > Limnephilidae > Halesus > Halesus radiatus. The sequence continues at coordinate 20,031 of JAHDVE020006651.1, forward strand.
ATCTCTGTCAATATTTTGCATCTTACGTTAGTTTAAATATTTTCCCTACGAAGGGAGGGTACTTTAGAAACCGGTCGATCAATGGTTTAAAACAAATTTACGTGTCTATATTATAATTAAGGCGAGTCACAAATTCAATGCATTTCAGTGTCGTAGAAGACAAATTTGAATAAGAATTGCTTCGTCAAACAAGATCAGTTTGTAATCTTTGTGCAGTTATAAACTACGTACTGTTTATAATGTCAACTGTCAAACTTACACAATATAATATGAAGGGTACCTACTTCCTTTTTCGGAATGACTACTCACTGTTTTCCACTTATTAATTCGAATCATCATTCCATTATACCTCTCAGTGTTTTGATCACGGCCATCGCTAGTAACTGGCATAAGTCAATAGGTGAATTTTGGTAAACATCGTGTAAGGTTATTTACGCATTCAAGATCACGAATGTAAATATTTTTACCGTGGTGTGTTAGGTGTGAAATTATACATATATATTATTTATTTATTTTCTTTAATATATCAGCAATTATTTTCTGCCGTCATTATTAATATAGTTAATAAAAAGTACTTTGTTTACACGATTATTTTTAATATATAAATATCTACATGTTTCAGAAGCCGAGCTTCTCCCGTCAGGAAATATGTTCCTTAATCATTTTTGTATACTATGTTGTAACCCGATGAGGGAATCTTTGCTTCTGAAACATGTAAAAATATTCATATATTTAAAACGGTGGTGTAAACAAAGTACTTCTTTTCTAATTTCTTTAAAAGATTGGTATTCGCTTTGTGGCGTCATTATTAATAAATTAATTCAATATTACCTTCGTATTCACCACTTTATTAATATACACATATCAACGTGTATCGAAAGCGATGCTTTTTTCATCAGGAATATATAGAATACTGTATATCTATATATTTTACACCATTTTTAATTCATTTAATCATTGAAGAGTATAATATTAACATATCCTAAATGAAACACGTAAACAGAAAAAACACCCAAAAAATAAAAAAGTTATCAGTCGCAACTGGGACTCGAACCCAGGACCTCTATCTTTCCGGAACAACCGCTTTATCGACTAATGAGACCAGTTCAATTTAAGCCAGCTTCATCGATATCATACCTCATATAGACTTGTCAATATTATCCTCCAATTTAAATCCCCCATTATTGGCTGCTATCTTTGCTGCTATGTTTAAAATGGAGGATAATATTAACAAGTCTTGAATATGAGGTATGATATCGATGAAGATGGCGTAAATTGAACTAGTCTCATTAGCTTAGTCGGTAAAGCGGTTGTCCCGAAAGACAGAGGTCCTGGGTTCGAGTCTCAGATGCGACTGATTCCTTTTTTATTTTATGTGTTTTTTTTTCGGTTTTCTTGTTTCATGTAGGATATTTTAATATTATCTTCTACAATGATTAAATATTACAATGTGGCTTACAAACTTCAATAAGTTATTAAAAATAAATTTAATAATTTTTAATTAATTTGTAAAGTACTTCTTATTAATTAAATGAATTATTTATTAGTTATTAACGCCGTGATGGATTTTTACATATTTTAAAAATATTTTACATTATTTGGTGCACTGTACAGAAAGAAAAAAAAAGTGGTGGATAACAAAAAAAAAATGGACATGATACATGGTAGGTATACACATGTGTAACGCATGGTATATACTCGTATGTGTAATAATATATAAGTGCCATGGAACGGAGAAAATAAAAAAGAAACAAGTTTTTAAATTGAACATAATACAATAATAAAAAAATAAATTAAATCAGTAATAATATGATGTACATGATACATAGTACACATGTATACGATTATAATACATAAAATTATAGTATAGAGAAAATATTGAAAAGTTTCTTCAAACTTATACTTATAAAGTGACTAGCTGAAGTACCCTTTAATCTATAATAAGTATATCTTTAGCTCTACCCCTACTCCTATCCCTACTCCTACCCCTACTCCTACCCCTACTCCTACCCCTACTCCTACCCCTACTCCTACCCCTACTCCTACTCCTACCCGTACTCTCTACCCTTACCCAGTAATTTTCTTTTTATTTTGATCGTCAAGTGTGAAAAATTTCATCGAGAAGTATCAAAATTTGACTTTAAGAGTGGGAAAAAAGGATGGGGATGGTTTTCCTCAATCCCTTGTTTTGTAGGTCAAGTGTGCAAAATTTCATCAAGCTAGGAATAATAATAGGTAGATTTGTATACAAAACAAAAATTGAAGAAGAAGAAGATAGATCAAACTATGAAATTAGCATTACATCTGCCTCTGACCAGGATGTCTGTACCTACAGAAAGAGACTATGTTAGGTTAGGTAAATATTGATAACATGGTGGGTTAGGTCAAGAATTCTACACAAAAGAATCTTCACTTGGTACTAAAATTTACGTCAATTATGTGATATGTCTATTTAACCATACATTTGGCCTTTGGTCAGAATTTCTGTACAAAGTGAGGTTAAGTCAGGTAAATATTGCGGACAATCATGGTGCGTTAGGTCAGGAATTGTAAACAAAATATTCAATCGATTCAATAATACGAGTACTTTACGAAGAGTACAAAATAGTTAACCCCACATTTGGCCTATGGCCAGCGTCTCTGTACAAAAGGAGGTTAATATGCGACGCAGTAATCGAAAGTGATCATTTTTTATGATTGGATATTTATGGCTCTGTAAAGCATCAGGCGGCTCAGGCACCAAGCGGCGGGGCCTGTCTGCCCAGGTACAGGTATGTTGTGTGAAGCCAAATAACCCGTCTGCGAAAAGAAAGCGGTCTTCGCCGCCGAAAAATACTTCGTCTTCGTAACATCTTCCTCGTCTCGCATTATACGTAGGTACAACCACATATCTGCAACACTTGTAGTAGGCACAGACGATGGTACGGAGTACGGATGAACACATGTACTTGCAATAAGGAACTTCAGTAAGAGATATAATGGCTTTAACAATATGTATTCATACAGATCAGCAAACGCCGATTCTGAATATATAACTTTTATTGCAATTATACGTAGAATTTATAAATCGGTATTTAAAAGTGAATAAAAAACATCTCATCAAAACACCTTGTTATGTTGGTACCATTGCATTTGGAACATCTGACGTCACGTGTGTATTCTTATTTTGGATTAATATAAACATTTTTATTTTTCGCTTTTGTTTTGTATTTTAAATATGTATTTTTTGTTTGTTTTAGCGAAACTTAAACTTAATTTGGGTGACTTTAAGTTCTTTAATTATTGTTCAACATAACAAAAAAAAACTCTTATTAATGATAGTTTACCTATCACTACATTATCATATGATAATGTTATTGCTCAATACTATTATTAGATAAAGTTTCTGAAAACGTATATAATCTTTAGTTATGGTTTACTATGATAGAATATAAAATTATATAGGTAAAACTCATTCTTGTTTTGACATTTGACATTCTAACCTCAAAATCGACCGGCCATAGATTTGGAGCGTTTTGGCGGGCTTTGAAAAATTGAAACTTTGAAAATTATTTTAACTATAAAATTCACTTAAAAAAAAACTAAATATACTAGTATTTAAGTATTAACGTCATTATTGAAAAATATATATATTTTTAAATTGGACTGGAATTCTTTATTATATTACCGAGCAGAGGTGTTTTATTATTATTATTATTTTTTATTATTTATTCATCTATACAATCTTAATTTTATAAAAGGGTTTAGGTACTCTGCCTGTCTCACTAGGCGAACCTGTGTTGAGAACAGGCAAAGTTTACTGTTAACATTTTACAGTTTAAAAAGTTTACAGCGTTTGCAAAGTTGACAAAATATACAAAGTTTACAATGATTACGAAGTTTACAAAGCTTACGACATTATTATTTTTTAGTATTCCATGGGTTCCTGATGAAGAAAGCATCGGTTTCGAAACATGTTGATATCTGCGCGTATTAATAAAGTGGTGAATACAAAGTAATTTTTTAATTAATTTATTCATAATTACTTTGTTTAAAACCACTGTATTTAATATGTAACTATCTACATGTTTCAGGAGCAAAACTCCCCTCTTCAGGATATACATTTTATATATATATATATATATATATATATATTTACCTATAATATATATATATTTAATAATTAATTGGGCCGTAATTTATTTATGCACGTATAATTTTTAATATTACTATAATAATTAAATTACAAACTTCGTTAAAAATGTATTATTTTTGACATGTAATAGGAATCGCAGCTAAGTGAAATGTTTTTAACCCTATGGACAAAGACAATGTTACAACCTTTAAAATAACCGGAATTTGGCTCCAGGAGTCGGTCCCGATTTTTGCACCGGATATCCACTCGGTTGCGAAGTCGCTGAATCACAACGAATGTATTTTTTGAACTGCTGTTTTGTGAAAATATTGTACTGATTCCATGGTTTCTAGCGTGTTCAGCTAATACTAATTACCTGGATCTAATAACTGATCGCCTTCAAAGGTTAATGAGCTAACGCAAATTAACTAATGCCGCTTTATCACGCGTGTTGTTCACATTAAATTCTTAAACTAGTGTTACAAATTCACGGAAAATCTTAATTTCACGTCAGTTAACCGTTTAAATGACGAACATCCATCAGTTCTGAGGAGCTGCTTCAGACAGAAAATAAACTTCTTAAATATTTATTTAAGAAGGTTATTGAGAAACACTTGAAAATTCTATATTCAGTTTGGTGTAAAAAATTACATTTTACTGAATTCAGAAAAACAAGTTTCATTTTGAACGACATAAAAAATTCTATGCAAGAACAACGTACTGACTGGAGGAAAAAACAAGCCTCAAGTCGCGTCTCTTGAGAATGTTTTTTCGAAACATTACATAAAAAAAAACAGATATAAAACATTTTTTTTCATCGACATCGTCTTCTGCTAAAAGTTTTGAAACATTTTGTGTAGAAGACAAGATGAGTTCAAGAGTAATCTTTTGAATGTACTGCATAGGTTTGAATAAAATATCATTGATTTGTATATTGTTTGAATAAAAAAAATCAGTATAAATGTCAATGAATGTAAAATTAATAAGAAATATTTTGTATAAAGCAATGTTCAATATAGTCAATGAATGTATTTATCACGATGGGTCATTTAAAAAGTTTCTGTAATGCTATTAGAAATAGCAGACAAAATAAGAGAATACATAAGAGTTAAATAAATTATTATTATTACCGACACATAAGCAAACTTCTTATAACAATATGTTATAATTTCGCTCAGCACACAAAATATCAACAAAAAAAACCGTCCGATTTATGCTGTGACTGATGAAGTATCATCGGACGGGATGCATAGATACCGTACACAAACTCTTCCCCTCCTTCCTCCCTTCACCCGCGAGGTGAATGTTTTCCATCGGTGACGGAAGGCAAAAAAAAATTGTATGCACACACACATGTGTTCGGTAACGCACCTTTTTTTGTGTGTAAATGTTTTAAAAAAAAATCGCAAGAGACGCGGCTTCGCACAGCAATTTTTTGAAATACAATAAATCATTTTACTCAAAAAGAGCGTACACCCATGACTCAATCGCGTTATATTCGCGACATGACTCACGAAAATTTGTTTTATTAAGTATAAAAATAAAATAAAGAAAACGGTGAACGCTTAGATTACCGTATACTTTATTTGCAATGATCTAGTCTTGAGTCAATTTTTTTTTCTCGCGAGGAATTCATTGACTGAATAATAAATTAT
>JAHDVE020006652.1:0-46013 GCA_022606495.2 Halesus radiatus
GTATGGTTTGGGCCTCTACTTGGCCCTTTACGCAAATCGTCTAGGCTAGGGATGTCCAAAAGTTTATTTTAGATATTTATTTATTTTTAATTTTGAGATCTTTAGATGAGACGAACTAGGTTAATTAACTTACTCGCAGGAAATGTGAAAATTTTCCACATAACCAGCAGTAAGTTCCAGCGCTAACTTTAGGCTTTATGTAGTCATGGGTAAACTTTCGGGAATTTAATTTCGGGATTTTTCCCGGGAAAATCCCCAAAATATTGCGGGAATTTTTATCAGGATGGTGATATAATCACATAACAATTTTTTTTTTTTAATTTCTTCAAAAGATCGGTATTCACATTATGACGTCATTATTAATAAATTAATTAAAAATTACTTTGTTATCACCACCCCATTAATATATACATATCAACATGTTTCGAAAGCGATGCTTTCCTCATCAGGAATATACAGAATACAAAAAATAATATTGTCAAGTATAGACAAATGATTGTATTCTATGTTTATCATTTGTCTATACTTGACATTATTATTATGTACATTCCTGATGAGGAAAGCTTCGCTTTCGAAACATGTTGATATGTATATATTAATAAAGTGGTGATTACAAATATTTTTGAATTCATTTATTATTTATTTTGAATTAAAATTTTCGATTCATTGAGATGGCAACGTGCTTCACTGACGCGTTTAGCGGCCCGGGATGTACGAATTGTTTTTTTTTCACACATTTCAATAGATTTTCCGTAAAATATATTCTTAATAAAATGTAGTAATCGAAAATTCATAAAATAAATATTAGGTAACGACTCAAGTAATATAACTTTACTGCTTTTTTGATCATACATTAAAAAAACATTAAAGATGTTATTTGGTTTGCACTAACAGTTATAAGCCTCGCCGCTCAAGGCTTTCGCTCGGTCTGGTGGTTTAGAAGTAGAATAAAATACTTATTTAATAATATGTGAGAAGTTTAATTTAACGTTTCCGTTCACCCGTAAATTGCGAATATCGCATTATTCGCGCGAAAATTGCAAAATTCGCGTTTTCGCGTAAAAATTCGCGTCACCGTAAACACAAAATTTACAGGTCCACTACCAGTGATTAATAAATTGTCATTCCGCACGCGCGGCCAAGTAATAACACTAACTTGAAAAACGTGTACTATATTGTATCGAAAATGTGGTATACTCGTATACTCTCAGTATCGCCCTGGTGAAAACCTCCATTCAGATTCGATTTGTTTCTAGAAACTAGAATCGGCATTAGCCGCTGTTTTTGGTGGCCGGATCTAAATAGCCTCCATGGTCGAGGGGTAAGGCTCTCGACTACGAATCCGAAGGTCGCGGGTTCAAATCCCGGCGTGCGCAAGTAATTTTCATTTAAGTAATTTGTGTTGTTTCACAATTAATTCATTTAAAAATAATATATAGTATATTTGCGCACGTTCCCGAGTGGAAGATACTCTCAGTATCGCCCTGGTGAAAGACCACCATTTCGAATTGAAATGTTGCTTGAAATGGCTTTTTAGCCGTGTTTGGTGACCAGATCTGAATAGCCAGGTATTTCCCCATTTCCTCTTTTCCCCACCTTCCTCTCCCCTTCTCCTTCCCCTCCCCTATACCTTTAGCCTCACAACATTCCCCAATTGGGAATGCCATAGTCTCACTGGCTCCAGACGGTTGGGAGCAGTTTGGGACTCTTGTGCGATATTCATATTAAAAAAAAGGTGCTGTCCAAACTTTCTCTTCCCCATCTTCTACTAGGGGATGCCGTAGTCCCACTGACTTCGAACGTTTGGAACTCTTGTGTTGTATTCACATTTAAAAAAAGGTGTTTCATGACCTGATCCAAATAACTAAGCACTTCCCGACCTTCCTCTACCCCATCTCCCGCTTTCATCAGCCTCATAGCATTAGATACTCTCAGTATCGCCCGGGTGAATAAATCACTATTCAGAATCGTAAACTTGTTGCAAGAAATGGAATAAGCCGTGTTTGGAGGGCAGATAAGAGTAACCCAATACTTCCCAATCTTTATCTTCCCCATCTTCTATCAATATACTTATAAGCGGTATTCATACATTTTTTTTTAAATGTTGCGTGTTTTTTGTTGTTAGGTACATAAAAAATGTATTATTTTACTGTATTTTTTAAATAGTATATATTTTTTTAAATTCTATCATTAATTTAATAATGTAAACATTGATAATCAAATATTTTAATACGTTAATATTATCATATGTTAAATTTTAAATATTTAATATTTTATTGTTTTAATGTTTCGATACTTAATTTTTTAAATGTTTTGATGTTTTAATATTTTAATATTTTAATATTTTAATATTTTAATATTTTAATATTTTAATATTTTAATATTTTAATATTTTAATATTTTAATATGTTAATATTTTAATATTTTAATATTTTAATATTTTAATATTTTAATATTTTAATATTTTAATATTTTAATATTTTAATATTTTAATATTTTAATATTTTAATATTTTAATATTTTAATATTTTAATATTTTAATATTTTAATATTTTAATATTTTAATATTTTAATAGTTTAATATTTTAATATTTTAATATTTTAATATTCCAATATATTTTTTATTTTAAAATTTCAATATTTTATTCTCTTTTCCCTCTTTTTTGTAATACATCTGTCTCACTCTATTGTTTTCTGTATCTATATACATATATACGATAACTCTGTATTATGCTTCAGTTATTATATTTGCCCTGACGAGGCTTGATCTAAGCAACACCGGTTGTCGTAAAAATATAATAAACCCGTGGTTCATAACAAAGTGTTTGTTTTATTTAATATGATGTCAAAAGACAAATTAATTTATTTTTACTACTTGTCTTATTATGTAAAGTCATAAAGAGGAAATTCATAATGTGTTATAATGTTGGTGTACAACATGAACAAATTTAAACAATCTCTTTCTAGACTCGTACATATGAATATGAATTGGTGATATGACAGCCCTGTTTGTAGGGCTCAGGCCCTCCGGCCTTGCCACGGGCCTTCGCAGGGGCTTTACCAACAATATCTACCAATAGATCAACTCTCACTTCCCAATAGATTCCTTATCCCAATTCTAACGTTACGCAACCAAATTACAAAAACCTTGACGAAATGCCGACTCTGTAAAAACTGGTTGGACGATTTCAGAAGCGGATTACTTTCGACATATTGTTATCAAAAAATGGCACCTCAGATTACACAGTACTTGCTTAACCCAAAAGAAATAATAATAACAGTAGGATAATTTTTACAGCGCCTTTTTTTGTGAAACATCACCTCAACGGAGTGACACAAATAGCACACCCAATTTGGGATATTGTGTCAGACTGAAGGGAAGGAAATGAGCAAGGGGAAGGTTAGGAAGTACCAGACTATTCATATGATACTTAGAGTGAATTGTTTGAAATAACTTTATGCATGTTTAGTGACCACATCTGAAGAGCCAGGTATTTCCAAACCTTCATCTTTCCATCTCATTTCGAGGTTGCCATAGTCCCACTGGCTCGTAGCTGATGTGGTATATGAAACATTCTAATTTTTTCAGTAATTTTTTTTTTCTTCAAGTACTTGTAATGAATTTATGCAGGAGTTCTCTATATAGTTGGTGATGTAACGGTCAGTAGTAACAGTCATAGTTAATACAAAGGAAGTTTAACAAAAGGTAAGCCAACAAAGTTTCTTGTGCTAACAGTGGTTAAATACAGATGTTTTATTATAAAATCAACATTAAAAGGAAGGGGAGAGAGAAAGAGGAAGATAGGATCGGGACAGGAGTTGCTCTCGATACATTTTATACTCGTGAATTAATTTGTGGTTGTACGTATTACTTCGGTTCAGTATTTTGAAAAGGTATTGTGAAGAATGTCGATATTGTAAAATTGTATTACACTCCACACAAATACGGGGAATTGGAGAATTTACCCTGAGATTGGTCCTGCATGCGGGCAAATAAAAAAAAATCGGTTTGTCGCGTTAGTCTTGATGGTATGTGAATGTTTATAAAGTTAATGAGCTCTGACGAGTCCAGACTATTATTCATAATTTTAAATAACAAGATTTGATCAAATATTAAGCGTCGCGTTTGAAGCGTGATGAAGTTATGTAATTTTAAGGAATCGGTATTATTTGCAAAGTGTAAATTAAATAATTCTGAATGCTTTCGATTCTTTCAATATGGGCTTGGTTTAAAGATGTCCTATAATCTATAGGTATATATACATGTTTATTTTTTTAACTTTCAGCTCCACAAATACAAAAATTATATATAATATCCCGTGAGGTCTGCACTAGTTTTAACAACGTAATAGTGACACTAATCCGTAACGAAGGTCGTTATAAGCGCGTAAGCAAAGGTAAATTAATACAACAAGCCTACTTCCTCTGCGTGAAGGTCAAAACATAACAATACAAACGTAAACAATAATACGGGAGGCATGGCTCAAAAACCAAACAGCTGAGAATTCATGACAGTTTGATGTAAACCAAATGATTGATAACTTTGTGCCATCATTATTAATTATATAATTGTTAAATACACTTTAAAAATACACAAAATGCAATTTGCAAATCATATTTTAGAAACCAATCATTTGTTTGATATAAATAAAGGTTTAAAAGTTTTACATGCAAATACAACTGGTTTACAATTAGATAAATTTGAAATTTTAGAAATAAGAAAAGTGTTAATAGCGAATTAAATTTAATAAATAATCAAATATTTTTTTAAAATAGCTATCTCTTAAATTTATTTTCATATTAATATTAATAATGATAATTTTTATTTATATTTCTAATTTAAATGTATTATTCAATGTTTTATAATTATTTTGTCATTAACATTTTTGATCTGTTACTTACCTACTTTAATTCATTTTTTGTTTATGCTCATATTTTGTATATTCTTAAATTATTGTTTTAAATTTTTCTATACTTGAAATTATTTTTTAGTATTCATTTATTCCTGAAGATGATAGCATTGCGATCGAAACATGTAGAAATATTTATATATTTTAAGTAAAGTGGTATATACAAAGTGTATTTTCAATTATATAATGAAAAGTTTTCTGACTCTAGCATAATGAAAAATGATTATCTAATGATTCTTTACTTTTAAGGCCATCCACCGGCTAAAATTTTAACGAAATCACGCGCTCCTTATGCAGGTGGCGACAAGGTTGATAATCCCGCTGTACATCGGCCACATGTTTCGATTTCGGTAAAAAAAACATCACCAAAATGCGTGTTTTATTATATTATGTAAAGCTTAGACATAATTCTTAAAATGTTTTACGGTCATATTCTGAAAAACTTAATTTACCACAATGAACAATACGAAAATATGGGAAAAGGGGTTCATAAGTAGGAGATTTTGCGCTTTAAACATTTTTTTAATGTCTCATATAGACATACCAAAAAAATGCACGGTTAAATGAAAGGCCAAGGTGTGATCTACTTGCAGTATTTAATTCAATCTTCTATGATATTTCTAGGCCAACAAATTCTCAAACCGAAAACATACGATTTTGCATTACTTCCCATTGCATCGCCTTTATGTTTATTGTTGGTGGTGAATGGATGAATTGAAACTTAATAACTATACTGCAATTTTAGGGGCACGATTTTATACCTTACGTAGGATTAATTTAGGTTTTTTGTATTTAAATATTTCATTCTCGTGTATTTAGCGAGAGTGTTTATTGATGGATTTTCATCACCGGCTAGACCGGCATAAAACTTTTCAGAATGTGTTATTATAAGATCCTTTATTAGAGGAATGTTTGTGTCATTTTGTAGAGTGTTACCCCTGGTCCACTTAGGCGCATTCAATCCTAATCGAATGGCTTTGTTTTGCAGGGTTTGTAGTTTTTTTATGTGTTGGAGAGCTGCGTATCCCCAAATGGGAGCAGCGTAAGTAAAGCCCGCCCTTATGGTCGTCTTGTATAGGAGTAATTTAACAAATATAATTCCATCAATTTATATAAAAGACCTTTCAACTCGTAGGCCCGAGACAGGTATTAAATTATCGGTATCACTGCTCACAGCCAGATTTGTAACGAACTACTCTAATGTAGTATTCACGTATGTATTGCGAAAAAAATTCCCTACTGGGCCTGACAATAAGTAGGGGTAAGCAATGGCGGCTCGTGACTTTTGAGTGAGCTAGAGCGCTAAGATTGAAAAATACGACGTTATTGATGTTGCTGAAGCTAAAAATGATTTTTTTCAAAATTTCAATTTTTGTATGAAGATTTAGATGGAAGGTAGGGCACTGCCCTACATCAAAAACGTCGTATTTTCCAATCTTAGCACTCTAACTCACTCAAAAGTCACAAGCCGCCACTGGACGTAAGCATGACAAAATGCTGTTTCTCAGTGACGCTTCAAAGGGACTTCGAAATGTATACATATACACCAATACACACAACTCTAATAGGACGACCTGTAATATCTGACCAAGAAATATGTTCTCTACAACACAGGTGAACTCCTTAACGTCTAGGACAGTGTACATTCTCTTATAATAAAAAAAAACATGTTCACCAAAAAAAAAAATTAAAAGGGATTTATTTTTTCCAGTTAGGACTATAAAACAATAAAAAATATTTGCACATGCAGAGATAAAATAATGGGTATAAAATATCCATTTCATGCAGTTGGCACTTTTGACAAATGTCATTTCATACTAACATTAAAAAATGGCGTCAATTCTTCTAAAAAATATTTACACGCTTTTTATATAAATAAAGTAAAAAATTAAGTGCGTTTTTTATTATTTTTTATTTATTTTTATGAACCTGGAACTATTTTTCTTTTTTTTTTTTTTAATTACGTTCAAACTGGAAAAAATTACCAAAAGGGAATATAATTTTTTTTTCAGTGGGAATGTTACTTACGTTTAAATTTGATTTTCGCTTGAGGTCACATCATAATTGCACGGTAAAATGCACATAGTGTCAACTGCACCGATTGTCAATCAAAACGTCGTAAGTTACTCACTTTAAAAGTAATTCCAATCAACACGTGCAAATGAAAAACGTGACAAACACACTCAAAAAGACAGTACTTCCTATTTTTATTAATGATAATTGATTAATATTTACACGTTCTTAAGAGCATTAATGGATCAGGTTTCAAAGTTGGCACGTATTTTTTACACTTTGAATAATGTTGTTTTATGCACATTGATTACGTTACGATATTAAATCATATAAAAAATATTTACAAGAAGATAAAACATATGTAATTATTATTAGACTTTGATAACGCTTTTCCGACGCAAACGGTTTTAAATGCACTTTTTTTTATTAATTACAAATGTTAATTTAATGCAATGCACTAATTTTTTATTGATTCCTATTGATGATTAAACATAATTTTATTACGTAGTTAATGCTTCAAAATACTAAAAATAACTTAGCTTTGTTTCGGATTTAAAATTTAACACGTTTCTCTTATTTACAGTCCAGATATAATATACAAACTATTCTAATCCACAAAAAGATATCGTTTTTTTTATTATTATAGCGTTTTTACGACGCAAATCGTCGCAATACACAATTATTCATTACGATACAAATAGATCGAAATTCATACACAACTCCATTTTCAATACTTTTACATCACAAACGATTCATAATACACGCAACAATTTATTTTGATTACTTTTCCAGTGTAAACAGCTCGAAATTCAAACACTGCTTCGCATTCGACACTTTTCCAATACAAATAGTTACAAATTCAAACAAAAAAATCACTCTTCCAATATAAACTGTTCGAATTTCAAAAAAAACAACAAACTCTTCACGCACTTTTCCAATATAATTTCTTATAAACTGTTCGAAATTCAAAAAAACAACAAACTCTTCACGCACTTTTCCAATATAAGTTCTTATAAACTGTTCTAAATACAAACTATTGAGCACTTTTCCAATACAAAGAGTTTAAACGCGATTTGAAAGAGTTACAGCTATTTCCAAAGACAAATTGATTAGCAGTTACTGAAATGGCTTTAAAAAAACCTTCGCTTTTAGCGCGTAATGACGTTTTTTCAAACGGCAGTTTATTCACGTGCGTATATTTGGCCTATAAAAGCAAAAGTAGTCGGAACTTTGCAGTATTTGGTGTCGTAAGACACACCTAGTCAAGCGAGTTATCTACGACTGATAGACAGAAATACCGCGCCAGTATCGCAGAGCGTGTTTGTAGCACGAATACAATCTTATCGAGTAGTAGTACTAGTTAGCAATAATAATGAAAAGCGATGTCTGAATGGTGTTATTATCGTTGAATATCGCGGAAAGTGGGAGCTAGTTGTAAATCGCACGAGGTTCACGCGTGTTGTGACTGTCAACACTGTCAACCTGTCGAGCAGTTGAACCAGTGTCCGACGATGAAAAATGCCTAAAAACTATTTTGCCTCTGATAAGAAGAAAAATTTCCCTAAAAATCCCCAGATTTCGAATACCATCTATGGCTTGTATTGAGGCAAAAGTGGATTATCAAGACACGGTACAAAACAATATTGCTATAGGCGTATATGTTTTTTTTTTTTTTTATATGAATACCTCACAAGAGTCCCAACTGCTCCCAACCGTCTGGAGCCAGTGAGACTATGGCATTCCCAATTGGGGAATGTTGTGAGGCTGAATGTATTGGGGAGGGGAAGGAGAAGGGGAAGAGGAAGGTTGGGAATACCTGGCTATTCAGATCTGGTCACCAAACACACCTAAAAGCCATTTCAAGCAACGTTTCAATTCTGAATGGTGGTCTTACAGCAGGGCGATACTGAGAGTATCTACCACTCTGGAACGTGCGCAAATATACTATATATTATTTTTAAATGAATTAATTGTGAAACAACACAAATTAATTAAGTAAAAATTACTTGCGCACCCCGGGATTTGAACCCGAGCCTTCGGATTCGTAGTCGAGAGCCTTACCCCTCGACCATGGAGGCCGTAAAACCATGTATGAAAGTGTTACAAATATACAGACCCGGAAAGAATGTGTGTTGTTCTTCAATCCACTGGTATTAGGACTACTTTATCTATGTTCAGGAATTTCAAGTTGTTTATTTAAGTTACCATGCTTTTTACAAAGAATAAATAGTAAGGCAACCGTTCCAAACGGTTCTGTAAAGGTTCGGCTATCTTCGTAAACGTTCGGGGCTAGACCCTAATCGAGTGCACTGTCTTGTGATAAATCCGAAACTACGCTACGCTACAGAATGCAAGGCTGATGTAAGCGTAATGGCTAAAACCATCTAAAACAAATGATGGTAATTACAGGGTGATGCTGAGAGTGTGCAGCATGTGGCACAAATCAACACCAATGCTACATGAAATATAATATCTGGTTACATCGCAATTCAACACACGTATGAATCGGGACCCTTTTTAAAAATGATGTGTAATCATTAAAAGTAGGAAAACAAAAGTTAACTAATTTTTTATTCGGTTTTCGGATTAGCTGTTCTTATGTTTATCGTATTTTTAATGACTTTATATCACTTTTAAAAAGTGCGCCGATTCATACGTGTGTTAAATTATCCGGTCACCATAATATCTGAGCATCAAGAAATTGAAGATGTTGCTAATTCAGAAGTTAGGAAGCTAACCGCTCTGCCACGGAGGTGATCGGACAAAAAAGAAAAAATTTTCCTGTTACGAAATAGAACGCAAGAATGTCAAAAATTATGGAAGTTGATAAATTAAAAAAGTTAGGTTATATTTCTTTCTTCAGTGTTCTATTTTGTCGTGGAACCATTTCCCTTGTTAATATTTGTTTTCCCCATATCTAGGGAAATATCCCATAACATTGCATCACCGTGTTACCTATCGGATTGCGAGGGGAGTGGGAAGGGGGGAATGTGTGCAGTATGATAGTGAGTTAGCTATTTGGAACACAGATGTCGCAAGGCAACGCATTTCGTAGACATGCAGCGGTGCGGAACATGTGTTTCCTGGTTGATTGCGAAAATGAATCATACTTGAGACTCTACCACATTCATATCTGTAAACGGTTTTATATATCTTAAAAAATAATTAACTTATGCTCTTTCAGAGTGGGCTAGGGAAAATCTGAACACCGCGATGTCGCGAGTTACAATTCACTACCCGAATGACAGTAATGGCGTGTTCAAACGAAGCCATTATTTAATAGAGTAGCTAGTGGTAACTAACACGTTTACTAGATTTTGTAGCCACTTGACACGTGTGGATAAGTAGTAGTAGTAATTTAGTTGACTGGAATAGAATGGATTCTATTTTTACGGACGAGTAGCCCCCACCGCTGCCTGCGCGCATCCATGTAGTGTAGGTAGGAGCAGCTGCTGTCCACTAGCAGCGTTTGGACACTCATTCATCTAAATATCACATTCGAGTTCACGAGTACCTACGGTGTAATAGGCGAGTCGGCAAAGTCGTGCGTTAGTTACTAATAGCTACTCTAATAAATACTAGCTCCATGTGGACACGCCATAACGGACACTGTATGTATGTATTAATGACCGCACCAGTTAATTTATGAATTGTGAGATTGTCAACATTTTAATTACTCATATCTTTGGTACTATTTTTGGTATTTTCAAAAATTAAAACAGTTCTGACCTCAGCATGTTCTAATTAAATTGATACATTTGTAAATTACCTGAAATCCCTTCGTGAAGGTAACCTCGATGATATGTGTACTGCTAGCACTCAGTGCTGATACCAACCCCGATGGCAGAGGATGAAAATAGACTGAATACTGTGAAATGAGATCTCTGAGGCATATGTGTGGTAAAACCATGTATGATCGTGTAAAAATATTGAGATTCGTTAAGAATGAAAGGTTGATATAAGCGTAATGAGTAAGATTAAGAAGGGGACAATTAGATGGTTTGAAAGAACTGTAAGGAGAATATATGACGCGAATGTGAATGGAAGAATGGAATCAGGGGAATCAAATGCTTTAGTCGGCAATGTCAGAAGTCAGAATAACAGAATAAAATGTAAAAAAGACCGAGTTGTTTGGCGGTCCATCTTCTCTGCCTACCCGTGCTGGGAAACAGCGAGATGGTTAGTTAGTTTTAGTCAGTTATGTATTTTCCAATATTATGTCCTCTGCGTGCAAAACTGTATATAAATTTCGCAAATAAACAGTGTTCATCTCAAGTGACCTGCCAGGTAAGTATGGTCCTGTACAATATTATCTGCGTATACAAAAAAATAATAACACGTATTTTTTAACGCGGCATCACGTCCATTGGTCAAATGCATTGTACATACAGTTTGGTATTACATATCGATGAACTGGTGGAAACAATTTGTTAGCCATAAATTGTAATAATGGATTTTCTATAGTTTTTCATAAAATAACAAATATATATATATATATGTACAGCGCCCTTGGGGTGGTTTTTCACAAAAACCGGCGTTATATTATTTTTACATATCTAATTATTTATATTTTATCCTCTATGTACTTGACCATCGTCTATGACGGATCTAATAGACGGAAAAACAAAAATCGACCGCCACACAAGTCAACCCTGGCAAACACTTCTTGCTTTATTCACATTCACATTTCGTCTCGTACCTATATATGCCATAATATACTATATTTGTGTAATTATAATCTTCTACTTCTGTCTTCTATTACATAAAGAAGAATGTCCCGGGATGGCGGTGTTTGTTTGTTTTGTATGAAGATCTTCAGATTTATCACGAGCTTGATGAAATTATGCACACTTAACTTTCGAAACAAGAGGAAGGTCACTGTCTACATGAGATTTCAAAAAAATAACCATTCCTTGTTTCCCGCACTTTAAAGCTGAATAGGGTAGGGGTAGGGTAGGGGTGGAGATAACACAAGAGAACATCTTAGTTCATGGCTTAGTAATAGACTGCCCTGAAGGAGCTACGGTAGTGGCGAAACCCGGTCGGCAAAAGTATATAACAAATAAAAATAATGTAAACAAAGGTATTCTTTTATTTTTTTTAAATTATAATGTCACATCACCAAGTAACCCCTTCAAATGAAAAAAAAACAAAAACAAAAACAAAAAAAACAAACAAAAAAATACACAAAAATTTTGAAAAAAGTCCTCCATATCTTCCTTAACACCGAGCAACGGCGGGTGCTTTAGCTAGTTACTTATAATGTGGGAATCGGGTGCTTTCAAAATTTTACGTATTTAATTTAGCATGTCAGGGATGGCCACCCCTGTACGGAGATACAGGGGGGAAGGTTGCTGAATCACGGAAGGTTTACATTTACAAATGGCACGCGCCACTGCGGTCCCTTTGTCCGTATGTAGGTCAAAGAAGGGTCCTTTTACACACTTAGTATTTATGATACACAATTACGCATTACCCAGTGACGTCAGAATTAATAGACTTGCCTTAAGTACGACATCGACATCTGGAGGCAAAGGTCCCATGACGACCATTTTGGCACCAGCTTTGATTCACTGCCGACCACGTTTGTGTCGCATGATTTTGATTGTGGTAAGCAAATTACAAAACATTTACCAAAAGGGTCTAAATAAATACTGTAATAATGCATCAAATTTTTGTAAACAAACCGAACCATTTTACTTAGTTGCTGTTTTACTCAAATTGGTTGCCTCCCCTTGCGTTTTAAGAGGAACGGCTGCGCTGCCTGTTTCATACATAACTTAATTTGAGATTTGAGGCCAAAATACCCATCAAAACTGAATGACATTTTTTTTTAAATTAAAGTTTCAGTAAATATCTGGTACGTATGAGAAGTATTTATTTTTTTAAATTATGAACTATAGGCCGTGAAAATGTTTTTTTTTTCAGAATTTCAGAAACAACTTAGAAGATTGTTTTCGGGTTTATGGTATTTAAAAAAAAATGACTACATTTGCTATGTAAATATGATTACATTAATAAAAAATGTGAAAAAAAAAAACTTTTTTCGGGTTGATTTTTTTAATTTATGTACCGCAAATTTGTGTTCCAACTATAATAACAATAATTTTTAATCATTGAAGAAGATAATATTAACAGATCCCAAATGAACCACGAAACCGAAAAAACAACAGAAAATAAAAAGATTTCAGTCGCATCTGGGACTCGAACCCAGGTCCTCTACCTATCCGGTGTAACCGCTTAACCAACTTAGGTAATGATACCAGTTCAATTTACACCATCTACACCGATATCATACTTCAAGTTCAAGACTTGTTAATATTATCCTCCATTTTTAAATCCCATATTATTGGCTGCTATCCTTATGATGATCGCAAAGTTCTACCCGAACACAATTGCAATCGGAATAGAGTCTCGGATATACTTACCCGATTTTTATTCATATGAGACATCTATTGACTTATTTTACAAGTCTGGAAAGAAATATTCAATTTATTTTTTATAACTTATTGAAGTTTTTAAACCTCATTGTAATATTTAATCATTGAAGAAGATAATATTAACACATCCCAAATGAACCGCGAAACCGAAAAAACAACAGAAAATAAAAAGATTTCAGTCGCATCTGGGATAATGTTAATTTTAGAGTGTTTTAATTGTTTTTTTGTTTGTTTATATTTCATTATATTTTCAATGCAGACGGGGTAAATTTTTTTTTTTACATCATCGTTTCAATCGCCCTCAAATAATTGTTAAAGGTGCCTCTAAAATGATGAAAAATCATTTCCTTTAATGGCCTATATTTCATAATGTAAAACAAAAATAAATATTAATTGATAAACTAAAGTTCTTAAAAACTTAAGACAAGATTTCTGTGCATATCGCAAATGGTAACAATTATTATTTTTATAAACAATAATTATTAGCCAGAAACACTCATCCAAATTGAAAAAAAACCTTTCCGAGCAAAGATAAATGTCGAAAGATAAGCCGACGTAGCTCAATGGTAGAGCATCTGACCGGCAATCAGAAGGATGCGGGTTCGAGTCCCGTCGGCGACATTTATCTTTGCTCGGAAAGGTTTTTTTTTCAATTTGGATGAGTGTTTCTGGCTAATAATTATTGTTTATAAAAACAAAAATAAATAAATTACTTCAAATGCGTACTAGATATTCACTATACTTTTTGATGACATAAAAATATCATTAGCTTTAGGTGAGTATTTTGGTCTCAAATCAAAAATTAAGTTTCCTATGAAACTTCCTGCATCCGTTCCGGAATATCTATGTATTTTTTTTTTATTTGAAGTATTCACTGAAAATATGTCGATATGATTGTGTTGGGGGCATTTCTGTGTGCAAGAAATTAGCTCAATTTTCTTTACAATTTAAATTATTGATCAAAATGTCTGCAAAAAATGTCGACGTTCTGTTTTTATTTAATTTATTTAATAATAGTTGACGTGTACCCGACCTTGTTCAGGGTTATGAATTGTTTGGAGTAACGGTTTATAATAATTTGGTAGCCCCTACCATAATAATTAATGCTTACACATGTACCATAAATATTACATAACAATTAGCAAATTAATGTGCACTCCTGTTCTAATATAGCGCAGTTTGTTCTTATTAGTACCGGAAAGGTTTAGAGAGTAGTTTGAATGAAATCCAATATGTAAAAATGTTGTAACCCGCCATGTTGTATCGAAGTTACCCCGTAGATATACCACTCTGGTTAGCCACAGATTACATATTAAAAAAAAAAAAATTGGTTAGGTAGAATATTTTTCAAAATGGAAAACGCAAGTAGGTACCAACTAAGAACTTTATCATTTAGATGTGTTTTTATTTTCGAATTAATGTTTCTTTGTTTTATTGCTTATAGACAGTAATAGTCGTCGCTAGGCATTACTTTCGCTGTAAAATTAATGATTGCACAGAAACGACAAGCAATAATTCACAACTTCATAACTTTATTGCATAAAATAAATAATCCCGAGCAAGGCCGGGTACACATCAGGCAGTTAATAATAAAATTCCTAATAATCATAGTAGCTAACTAACTTGCTCGGCAGTCCTATATTAGATGCATTTCCCGTTAACTCAAAATTATACCTATAACCTATATAACGTTCACTGTATATATTTTTGTTTGGATATAAATTTTACCATGACAAAGCGTAGAATACGCGAAACCGGTTGGTAATAAATTAAAAATAAATTAGTGGTTCAAAACAAAATGTTTGTTTCATTTAATATCTTTTTCCGCTTTGATTTGTTGTACATAATTTTTTATCATATATTTTTGACATAAAGTCATTTTCATTTTGCTTGATTCATTCCATTTATTAAAATTTGTCTTCGGTCCAAATTCCGTGTTAAGCCGGTTCTGAAAACTAGTTTTTGTTTTATAACAGTGTCGCTTAGCTCCGCGTGCCAACTGTTTCGAACCACTGTTTTCATTTAGACCGTCGCTATTTTAAAATCCCGACCAAATGCGTCCGATGGCTTCGGCCGTCTTCGGGAAACTTCGTCACGGGAGATAATCAGATCCATCTCCTCGACCCGTGCAGCGGGAAGATCATCAGGAGAAACTAAATTGGTGACAAAACTATTATAAGACATAATGGCAATTAAATGGACCACGATGGATTCTAGAATACTTCCTAGAACTGTTCGTTCCAAAAATGCGACGTTTTTCAAAGTAATTTAGTCACACGAAAATAAGATTCTCCCAGTGATTGTACAATTAATAAAATATAACTTCTGGCCTGGTATACAATGAACACAATGGCTTAACGCCTGTTACTATGTTTCAATTATAATTATTTCGTACTAGCTGAAGTACCCGGCGTTGCCCGTGGTTACGAATGGTTGTGTTACCCAGCAATTTTCCTCTTCTTTTTGCGAACGTGCGAAATTTCATCAAGAAGTACCAACATTCTGCTTTAAACGGTGACCTTCCTATTGTTTCGAAGGTCATCTGTGCAAAATTTCATCAAGATTAGAATACAACTATAGATTTGTATACAAAACAAACACACACCGCCCGGGACATACTTCTTTATATAATAGATACGAAGAAGATGGAAGAAGATGGACGAAGATGGAAGAAGATGGAAGAAGATGGAATAAGATGGCAGAAGATGGAAGAAGATGGAATGCGATTTAAGAAGATGGAAGAAGATGGAAGAAGATGGACGAAGATGGAAGAAGATGGAAGAAGATGGAATAAGATGGCAGAAGATGGAAGAAGATGGAAGAAGATGGAATAAGATGGCAGAAGATGGAAGAAGATGGAATGCGATTTAAGAAGATGGAAGAAGATGGAAGAAGATGGAAGAAGATGGAAGAAGATGGCAGAAGATGGAAGAAGATGGAATGCGATTTAAGAAGATGGAAGAAGATGGAAGAAGATGGAATAAGATGGCAGAAGATGGAAGAAGATGGACGAAGATGGAAGAAGATGGCAGAAGATGGAAGAAGATGGAATGCGATTTAAGAAGATGGAAGAAGATGGAAGAAGATGGACGAAGATGGAAGAAGATGGAAGAAGATGGAATAAGATGGCAGAAGATGGAAAAAGATGGAAGAAGATGGAAGAAGATGGACGAAGATGGAAGAAGATGGAAGAAGATGGAATAAGATGGCAGAAGATGGAAGAAGATGGAAGAAGATGGAAGGTGATGAAAGAAGATGGAAGAAGATGGAAGAAGATGGAATGAGATTAAAGAAGATGGAAGAAGATGGAATGAGATTAAAGAAGATGGAAGAAGATGGAAGAAGATGGAAGAAGATGGAAGGAGATTAAAGAAGATGGAAGAAGATGGAAGAAGATGGAAGGAGATGAAAGAAGATGGAAGAAGATGGAAGAAGATGGAATGAGATTAAAGAAGATGGAAGAAGATGGAAGAAGATGGAATGAGATTAAAGAAGATGGAAGAAGATGGAAGGAGATTAAAGAAGATGGAAGAAGATGGAAGAAGATGGAAGAAGATGGAAGAAGATGGAAGAAGATGGAAGAAGATGGAACAAGATGGAAGAAGATGGAGGAAGATAGAACTAGAATTATGGACGAAAACAGAGTCAAATATGCAACTAAGCAAGTAAGCAACAAATAAATACCCAAATATGCATTATGCATATTATGCAAATAATAATAGTGATAATAGGATAATTTGTATTTGCCATTTTTCATAAAAAATCACCTCAACAGAGAAATGCATGTAATCCGATGTATAATCGGGGCTAGTTGTAAAGTTTTTTTTTGCGCTTCAATCTAATTCAGGCTATGCGTTAAAATAAAATACGGAGCTAAAACTGGCGAAACTATCCATTATATTTACTTCCGGTATTATGAGTACCTAATGAGAAACGAATTGGGTCAAAAATCATCTTCTCAACTTTCAATATAATAATAATTATAATGTGTTTATTTCAGCTGAACAAAGCGGTGACTGCAATCACCAGTACTCTGATGGATGATGATGACATTGATAGGCAAAGACGAGCTCTCAGCGTAAAATCGAATATGCTCAGTAGAAGATTTCGCCTTTGTAGTACCGCTGTGAAAAGGACTCTATTCCTTGCCTTCTGCGCAACGTTGTACACCTGCGAACTCTGGGCAAACTACAAAAAGAGTAGTATGGAAAGACTTCTTGTACAGTATAATAACGCCTTCCGCATAATGTGTGGCCTCCCCAGATGCTGCAGCGCTTCCAATATGTTCACGGAGGGGCGAGTTTCCGGTTTTGCAACCCTTATAAGATCCAGGGTGGCTGGAATGAGGGAAAGAATAAACAGCTCCAGGAATATCCTCATCATGGAAGCCCGCCTCAGTCCAGCCTCCAGCATCGACGCATACTGGACAAATATATTGTCCCCTCATAATATAAGTGCCGCAGCACCTTAAAGGATTTATTTTCATATACTTATTTAGTTAATTTTTTTTTTTTTTTTAATCTTTATTTTATTTTAATTTTTGTTTTATATGTGATGTATCACCTTACTACTGTCTCTCTTGTACATATTTTGTATATATATATATATATATTTTTATTTTTTTTATAACTATTGCATGTATATTTTATATGGAATGTGTGGGACCGTACTAACCTAATACTGGAATAAACATTTATTATTATTATTATTATTATTAATAATAATACTCTGTCTGCCGTATAAAATAATATTTTTTTTTTAAATTACATGACGTGGAAATAGAATATAAAAATAAAATAAAAATGAAAAGGTGAACATATTTATCACTTGTGCTACGGTGGCTTGAGGGAAATTCTCCATCTATGATGTAGAGGCGTTCCCTGCCACTGGGCGACAATAAACAATAAAATCACCAACATTTCTCTCTCGTCTGTCAACGAAATTAATGATCTTGGCATTGTTTTCTATTCTAAATTTAATTTTCTTATACATATTAATCCAATAACTAATAAAGATTTAAAAATGCTTGGCATCATTCTTCGAAAGGCCAAAGACTTCGGGAATATTTAAACACTAAAATTATTATACTCTTCCTTAGTTGGTAGTCAAGTCGAATATAATTCTTCTACATGGCCCCTTCACCATAAAATTCATTCAGACTCCATTGAAAAAAAAAACTATAAACTCAGATTACCTGTTGAAACAATTTACAATTACTTATTAATTGTTTTGTTTTGTGTTTAATTCGTAGAACACCATTTAATTTATTTTTTTAATTCAACGTAAATCAAATTTAATAATATTATTATTAAGTTCTGCAAGTATTTTTAGTTTTTATTATTGTGACAGCTGTTACAATTACTTAATGAAATAAGTAAAATTATTAAAACTCTCAGATAGAAAACTTGTTTCTGACCTAACTTTTATTTTCAAAATTGTTAATGGTTTTATAGACAGCCCTGATATAGTCGCCTTAATTAAATTTTATATTCCAACTAGAACTACTCGATCTAAATTTTTATTCAACTGTAACAATAACTTCATGACTGAGTCATTCAAAAATTCTCTTTTACCTAGACTTCAACCAGAAAATAATACTTTTTCAGACATGGTAGATATGTTCAACTGCTCTGAATACAAATACAAATAGACAGTTATTAAGATATGTGTCTAGAGTAAAATAATCAGTGAATGTGAGGTGCGTTTTGAATATTTGCATCTGTAGCTAATTACTTGGAATGGTACTTACATTATGTTATTCCTGTATTTGTTCGTGAGACAAATGAAATATTTAGTTGTTGTATTTCATGAAGGCTATCTATTTTATCTATGTACCTACTGTGATGTGTTTTACACCTGTGTCACTATTGTAATTATCTATATATATATAAAAGCCCATATAGGGCGTATATAACATAATAAATAAATAAACAATTTACACTTATATACCTACTATGTATCTTGCTCATTTTTTGTTAACATAAAACCATTTTTTCTCTCCCTGTACACACATGTAAAACGGGTTTTTATTCCCAGTTGGGCAGTCAAAGCTTTCTAGTTTTTATTGTTTAATAATGTGTGAAAAATAAAAAAAATATATATATATCAATGTAAATTGTTAAAATATGTAAAAGCCCATCAGGGGATTAATAAATAATAAATATGTATAAATAAATATTGCCTTTATATAGGTATTATGTTTTAATAAGATAAATAAATGAATAATAAAAAAATCCCTCTCACCATGAGATTATGCAATTCATATGACATAAAGTCCTTGGTCTCAATGCATTCCTGTTTAGATTAACCATATTTGTTCCCATACACGTGTTAACTATTAACACGTGTAGAAGAGCCATTCGTATTTATATCTAATATTTGATTTTAAATGTTGTTTGTGTGAGACGGCCTCCGTGGTTGAGTGGTTACGATCCTCGGTCACGAATTCGGAGGTCGCGGGTTCAAATCCCGGTTTGCGCAAGTAAATTTTATTCAATTAATTTGTGTTATTTCACAATGTAATCATTTGCAGCACCTTCCAGATTGGTGGATAATGTCAGTATCGCCCTTTTTTCACAGTAACTCCATCCAGGAGACCCTGAGGGAAATAATTTCCCTCAAGTTCTGTATCATCTTTGGGGATGCTCTGTGGAGGGTCTTTAAGAGGACAGGAAGGAGTGAACTTAAATATAGACCCGTATTATACGACGGACGGAGGAAACACAGAACCTGGTGAAAGACCGCCTTTAAAAATCGAAACTAACTAACCATCACGCCGTTTCCCCGCAGGGGTAGGCAGAGAGGACGGACCGCCAAACAACTCGATCTTGGCATACACTTCTTGCTTCATTCACATTCATACAACGCCTCATACATTCTCTTCTGTTATTCCGACTTCTGACATGGCCCGACTCGGGTATTTGATTCACTTGATCGTGCCATGTCTTCCTCGGGCGTCCCCGGCTTCTTCTTCCATTCACATTCGCGTCATATATTCTCCTTACACTCCTTTCTTCGTTCATTCGCTCTACATGCCCAAACCATCTAAGCGTCCCTTTCTTAATCTTGCTCACTACGCTTACATCAGCGTTGCATTCTTTACGAATCTCAACATTTTTCACTCGATCATACATGGTTTTACTACACATTCGTCTCAGAGATCTCATTTCTACAGCATTCAGTCTCGAAACGAAATTAAATCGAAACGTTGTTTGAAATTGCTTTAGCCTTGTTTAATTACCTATATCTGAATTGCCAGGTACTTTTTCACCTTCCTCTTTCCATCTTCTTCCCATTTCCTCTACCGTCAGCCTCACAACATACCCCAATTTGGGGTACAATAATCTCACTTGATTGAGCGGTGCTCACGTGAATTAAAGTTAGTTAGGTACCATATTATTTGTTTTTATTATTGAATGTTCAAACGATGAAACAGTTTTACTAAAATTTATTAAAAAAAAACATATTTAAAAAAATTCTAGTCAGATTTGAACTGACGGCCACAGTAACTAGATGATAAATTGGCAACTGACTCGACCAATTGTTAATTATAATTATTTAAATAAAATTTGTAAAAAAATATTTGAAAAAAGATTATTTTCTGAGCACGGTACGATATTATCGTCGTATAAAATTTGCTCGAAATGGCTTTTAACGTGTTTGATGACCAGATCTGAACAGCCAGGTACTTCCCCACCATCCTCTTCCCAACACCCTTCCACTCCCCACAACCTTTAACCTGACAACATACCCCAATTGGGGATGTCATAGTCTCACTGGCTCCAGACGGTTGGGAGCAGTTGGGACTCTTGTGAGAATTATATACATATCGTGACAAATGCTTTGGAGTGATGTTGTCTTCATGAGAACGGGTCGTTTTACCCACTCTTTTTTTTAATATAAGTCGGTTCACATATGGAACGAATTACCAGCATCTGTCGTTCCTTTTACATTTAATCCTAGCCTCTTCAAAAATAAGATCCGCAAAAACAAATCCCTTCTAGAATCCCTCCTTGACCCGCATCACAACGTTGCTCAATCGAGTGGCGATACAGCTCCCCTGCATGTGCTCCGTACAGACAGGGTCGCTCTTGTGAAGTGTCACAAAACCAAATGTATCAATTTCCTGAAAATGTTTCGCCGTGTAAAAACTTTAGCGTACGACCCTGTAAAAATGATAAAACTTCGCAAAAATCTTCATAGATGTCACAGCTGGTATCCATAATCCGCTAAAAATTATTTTAGCCAAGTTCATTACCCGAATGTAAAACCTACTTAGCTTCAGGAAATGTTCGCTAGATGTAGATAAAACACAGAATATTCTTATTAGGTGGGTTTTACGGTAGTCCCTCGTTCTGCACGGAGGTTAGTTTCCTCTAATGCGGCGCGTACATCAAAACCGCATATAATAAAACTAGAAGGTAACAAATTCCAAAAAACAAAACGTTTAGAGACCTCAATTTATTTTTGTATGAATCCAGTACAATGACATGTATTCACAATTTAACAGTTGTTTTCTAGGTAAAATTATGGATTAAATAAATCTTACTGAATTTTATGAAAACCTTCATGTTTTAATCCGTGAAAGAAGAAACTACGAGTATTTCTATTTACTGCCACTAATACCAAGTATACTCACGCACTGGCCTTGCCTATTTGGGATTTTTTGCTATATGTACCATACACATAAATTTATATACATGTGTTCAAATATATATGTAATTTATCGAAGGAAGCAATCACTTTGTGGTTTGACATTATACCTTAAATGAAAAATGTTTTTGTTTTAAGCCACTTTATTTTATTTATATATATTTCTGCATTCGACCGGTTTCGGTTTGACTCAACCTTCTTCTGGAATGTACACATGTGTCGATCTTGCTTCATTCACATTCATACATTCTCTTCTGTTATTCCGACTTCTGACATGGTCCGACTCAAGCATTTGATTCACTTGATCGTGCAATATCTTCCTCGGATATACCCGGCTTCTTCTTCCATTCACATTCGCGTCATATATTATCCTTACACTCCTTTCTTCGTTCATTCGCTCTACATGCCCGAACCATCTAAACGTCGCTTTCTTAATCTTGCCGTTCAAAATAAGAGGAAAACTACTAGGTAGGAGTAGGAGTAGAGATAGGAGTAGGGGTTCGGGGTACTTCGACCTATTCATAACCTAGGAAAAAATAGTCAAATGTATTTTTATTTATTTAAAAAAAATTAACTCTACAACGAAAGCCCTCGGGAAAATAATTTCCCTTAACTGCTATGATATCTATGACGATGTTTGTGGAGGGTATTTTTGAGGAGAGGAAGGAGCAAACAAAGGTCTTGAAGAGACCCATGTTGTAGGAGGGAGGAAAAACAGAGGCCGGAAAATCTTTCCACGTCATTTCTCCTACTCGTTCACATGTGACAAATGTCAATCGTAAATTCTTGGCGTGTTTCCCGACTATGCATGATGGTAGTTCTTTAAAGCATCTTCTATTGAAATTGCGGTAGAATAAGGACAGCATTTCCACCTGATGTCTATGCTCTAAAGATTGCAATCCGTTTGTTAATATAGTGAAATATGACAAATTTACCGCAAGTTTCTGCACAGTGTCAAGCGTTTTTTTTCGGGTATTTTTTTGGGGTCCAGACCATAGGTGTCTGCCAAATACTGTTGCGGGGCGTACTTCTTGTTCGGGGTTAAACCAAACTGCGGGTAATAAAAAACGATGGCAAACAAACCACGGGAGAAAAACCGTGGATTAAAAAAACCCGTGGTCATAAAACCGCGGTTATAAAAATGCAGATACAAACCACATGCAGGAAGCATATTTTTCTTTCTTTATCTAATCGGACAACAATGTTCACACGTGAAATAAAATCTGCCGCAGCTGAAATCTTTCCCAACCTTTCTCCTTCGCATCTATTTTCCTTCCAATTCCTTCAGCCTCAAATATACATGGTTGAGGGGGAGTCCCACTGGCCCGGGGGATAAATTGACATATTTTTAAAATGGATTTACTGAAACTTAAAATGATGACAAAACTAACAAAAATTGTCTCAACCAAAAAATAAATATGAATTAAAAAAGGCAGTACGGCGTCAGTAACGATTTTGTCTGGGTAATGTTAGGTAGGTGTAAGTAAAAATAACATAATGAAACTTGCCCTAATACGATTTCGACGGCTGGAGGCAAAGGCCCGGTGACGTGAATTTTGGCACCAGCTTTTGTGCACTGCCGTCCACGCTTGTTTCGCGTAATTTTGACTTCAGTAAACAAATTACAAAACACGTGAAGTACGTGTCTTCATAGATAATGCAAGCAACTGATTTTGCCATGCCTGCCACTTGACGTGTCTGTACTGTGCGGTGCTGGTACTGCCGGTAGATGTGAATTAAACTTTAAACGTGTGTTGAATTATCCGGTCACCGTATCGTTAAGAGGAACGGCTGCGCGGCCTCGTGTTGTCATTGTTGCACTTGGGGTGTTTAGATACGTACCTGACTTACTTTAAGCAATGACTCCTGACCTTATTTGGAGTAAAAAATGCAGGTGGAGCCAAAACTTAATTTTTTATTCTAAATAAGGTCAGGAATCACTGGTTAAAGTAAGTCAGGTACATCTCTGAACACCCTGTATATTACATTAAGAGGAACGCCTCCATCGTCGAGGGGTAAGGCTCTCGACTACGCGCAAGTTAATTTTATTTGATTAATTTGTGTTGTTTCACAATTAATTCATTTAAAAATAATACACAGTATATTTGCGCACGTTCCAGAGTGGAAGATACTGTCAGTATCGCCCTGGTGAAAGACCACCATTCAGAATTGAAACTTTGCTTGAAATGGCTTTTAGCCGTGTTTGGTGACCAGATCTGAATAGCCAGGTATTTCCCACCTTCTTCTTCCCCTTCTCCTTCCCCTCTCCAATACCTTCAGCCTCGCAACATTCCCCAATTGGGGATGCCATAGTCTCACTGGCTCTAGACGGTTGGGAGCAGTTGGGACTCTTGTGCGGTATTCATACAAAACTTTATTTTGGATTTCAGGCCAAAATACTCACCTAAACCTAATGATCTTTGTTTTCATCAAAAAGTATAGTAAATATCTAGCACGGATTAGAAATATTTTTTTTTTTTTTATAAACAATAATTGTCAGCTTGACCGGACATCAGAAGGGTGCAGGTTCGAGTCCTGTCGGCGACATTTATCTTTTCTCGGAAGGTTTTTTCAATTTGGATGAGTGTTTCGGGCTAATAATTATTGTTTATAAAAATAATTGTTACCCTTTGCGCTATGCACAAAAATCTTGTCTTAAAAACTTTAGTTTATCAATTAATAATTATTTATTTTTGTTTTACATTATGAAATATAGGCAATTAGAGGAATTGATTTTTCCAGATTTTAGAGGCATCTTTAACAATTATTTAGGGGCTAACGGTGATTTAAAAAAAAGTTTTATCCCATCTGCTGTGAAAATATAATGAAATATAAAATTAAATTTAAAAAAAAAAAAATTAAAAAACGTCACGGTGGACTTTAAATTAGATTAAAAACGACCAATTTATGTTGAAAATTTTATTTTTTTAAATTTTTTTTTTTAAATGTTTTGTTTGTTTATTTTTTTATTTGCGTAATCATATTTACATAGCAAATACGATAAAAAAATTTAAATACGATAAACCCCCCAATATTTTTAATTTTTTTTTTTAAATGTTTTGTTTGTTTATTTTTGTTATTTACGTAATCATATTTACATAGCAAATACGATAAAAAAAATTTAAATACGATAAACCCCCCAATAATTTTCTAAGTTGCCTATAAAATTATGAAAGATGTTTTTTTTTTCATAGCATACGAGGTGTGTTCAAAGGAAAAGATGAATTTTGAATTTTCGCGGGCTGTGTACATTCGATTATCGATTTTTTTGTTGTTTTGTTGGTACACATATGTTTATCATATGTTAGCATTATCAGCCATTTTGGATTAGTGGTTTGTTTTTGACAACTGGAAAGGTTAGTCACGTTTTTTAGTGTTCTTCGATTTTTTATTTAGGTTCGTTTTCTGAGGCACCATCAGTCCGATTGAAGTGAAATTTTAGATTTGCTTTATTTTCTATGTCCTCATCAGCTTTTCTTCAAAAAAAATTGATTCTTTTTAAAAAAAAATTGTTAATAATTGTTAATCCTATGGAGGAACTTCCTAGTTTTGGTCGGAACTTGATAGCCGTTTTCTGGGGCATCATCAGTCCGATTAAACGGAAATTTTAGAATTGCTTTGTTTTCTATGTCCCTATCAGCATTTCTTCAAAAAATCCAAAAAATCAATGTTTTTCGAGTTTTTACTAAAATAATAAAAAGTAAAAAATCGAAGAACACTCAAAACGTGACTAACCTTTCCAGTTGTCAATAACAAACCACTGATCCAAAATGGCTGATAATGCTAACATATGATAAACATATGCGTACCAACATAACAAAAAAAATCGATAATTGAATGTACACAGCCCGCGAAAATTCAAAATTCACCTTTTCTTTTGAACACACCTCGTATACTTCATAACTTATAACAAAAATAAATAAAATACTGCTCATCCGTACTACATATTTATTAACCCTTTAATTATAAAAAAAATCATTCAGTTTGAATGGGTGTTTTGGCCTAAAATCCAAAATTAAGTTATGTATGAAACAGGCAACGTAACCGTTCCTCTTAATTGCTATTTGTACAAATAACAAATCAATTTTGAAAAAGTGGTTATTAGGTAAACAAACAGATCAATACGGTCCGATTTCACTCTGACGTCATTCGGTGCCCGTGCCGCCATGACACGACACCAGCGCTATAGCGGATGAGATTGACAACTACTGCGTGACGTCATCAGATGTAAAATCCTTTGGCGCCATTTACCACTTTAAAATGAAGCCGATTTAACGAGGTCAATGAAAACTTGCTTAAAAATCTGTTTGCTTTAAATTTAGACCGTTCATATTGTAAATAAATAAATATTTCCTCAATTCCAAATTGTATCCAGTGGGATTTAAACTAGATACTCTCAGTATCGCCCTGGTGAAAGACCACAATACAGTTTCAAAAC
Organism: Halesus radiatus; assembly: GCA_022606495.2. Classification (NCBI taxonomy): domain Eukaryota; kingdom Metazoa; phylum Arthropoda; class Insecta; order Trichoptera; family Limnephilidae; genus Halesus; species Halesus radiatus. The sequence continues at coordinate 26,454 of JAHDVE020006652.1, forward strand.
GTTGCTTGAATTGGATTCAGTTGTGTTTAGTGACCAGATCTGAATAGTCAGGTACTTTGCAACCTTGCTCTTAATTTTCTATTTCCCCTCCCACACCACACAGCCTCACAACATACCTATTAATTAGGGATGCCATGGTTATGTTGGCTCCGGACAGCTGTGAATTTTTGTGGTATTCTCATAAAAAAAACTTACAGCTGTCTGGGGCCAGTGGGGCTATAGCATCCCCTATGAGGTACATAATATAAAATGTATTGAGAGCATCTCCTGTCCCGATCCTTTCTTTCTCTTCCTCTCCCCCCTTCCTTCTTATTCTGTTTTTATTTATCTTGTTAGCTTAATAAATAAAACATCTGTATTTAACCACTGTTAGCACAAGAAACTTTGTTGGCTTACCTTTTATTAAACTACCTTTGTATATATATTTGTATTAAAAGCTGTTTGTAGGAAGTACCTGGATATACAGATCTGTCACCAGGGTATCGATTCTGAATGTTGATATTTCACCAGGGCGATACTGGGAGTATCTACCTCTCTGGAACGTACCGCAAATATATTATTTTGAATTAATTAAATGTGGAATAATCCTAATATAAATATTTTAATTTTTAATTATTAATTATTTTTTATTGAGATTTACACCCTCATTTTATATTTAATCATTGTAAAGATAGCTGCTAATAATATGGGATAAAAAATGGAGAATAATATTAACAAATCTTGAATTTGAGATATGGCTATCGCTGAAGATAGCATAAATTGAACTGGTCTGATCAGCTAAGTTGGTTAAGCGGTTGCCCCGGATAGGCAGAGTTCGTGGGTTCGAGTCCCAGATGCGACTGAAATCTTTTTATTTTCTGTCATTTTTTTTCCGTTTTCGTATTTCGTTTAGGTTATGTTAATATTATTTTCTACAATGAATAAATATTTTATTTTATTTCGTCCTTCGGGGTTAAAACCGCTCCCTCTGGATCCGCAGTCGAGGATCCAACGGAGATTCCATTAAAAAAAATCGTACAAAAGCGGTGCTGTTATCTAGCGGCCGTAATGTAGCGGTGGATGACGTCACTAAAACGTTGTCTATATAAACAAGTTGGCGTAGGTGCCTTAGAGAGCGTTAATTGTGAGCGGAACGTAAAATCGCGGTAAAACCATTTGCATGACGGCCGTCATAGCGGTAATAAACACTTGTGGAACGTTTTTTTTCGTGTTGTGTAATGAGTGCAAACGTGATTTGGACCAGTGAAAATGCGAAAAAAAATGCATGTGACCATCGACCTAGACACGCCGTCTGGACCTTAAAAATGACACTGTTCCCATTTTTTTATTCACGAGAACGTTTTATAAAGAAGGTAGTGCATTATTCAAATATTTTTTTTTACGTTTCATACATTTTAAAGTTAGCATACCTTTAGAGAAAATAAATTACTCATCGTTAATGAATATTTTAAATATTCCAACTTTGGAAAACAGACGGAAAATTAACGACCTAACTTTTTTTATTAAAATTATTAAATTGTAAATTCGATTGTTCTGAACTCCTGCATTTAATCAACCTATACATACCTAAACGAACTACACGACAATAATTACCATTGTACATATGTATATCCCGTTCCAACTACAGTTTGCATTCCCCAATTTAAGGCTTACACAGTCTTAGTAACAAATACTTAAATGATATGGATGTATTTGACAATAATCTAAACTTGGCAAATTTCAAAAAAAGGATCAACGAATTATTTGTACCTAGTTTATAAACTATTGTTAACTAAAACTTTTTACGTTATTTACTTATTTGTTATTAATGTTAATATTGACTTTGTGGATATTGCATTATTTATTTTTTCTGTTCCTTTATGTTCCTACGTGCTTTTTTATTTATTTTTTAAATGATCTACTTGTATGTAAAAGACCTCTGGGTGTTCAAATAATACAAAAAATATTATTCATGAAATATTCATAGTTGGTGTCATAAAAATAAGGTAAATTTCCTAGAAAGGGTTAATCTGAAATATAGGATAAATTCTTTAGAAAGGGCCAATCTAAAAAATTGGGTAAATTTCCTAGAAAGTACCAATTTTAAAAATAGGGTAAATTTCCTAGAAAGGGTAATCGTAAATATAGGATAAATTCCTTAGAAAGTACCAATCTTTAAAATAGGGTAAATTTCCTAGAAAGAGTTAATCTTTAATATAGGATAAATTCCTTAGAAAGGGCCAATCTAAAAAATTGGCTAAATTTCCTAGAAAGTACCAATCTTAAATATAGGATAAATTCCTTAGAAAGGGCCAACCTAAAAAATAGGGTAAATTTCCTAGAAAGTACCAATCTTAAAAATAGGGTAAATTTTCTAGAAAGGACCCATCTTTAAGATAGGGTAAGTTTCCTAGAAATGGCCATATAATTTCTTCAAACGATTGGTATTCACTTTGTGGCATCATTATTAATAAATGAATTAAAACATATGCTTCGAATTCACCACTTTATTAATATACTCGTACACATATATTTATATGTTTCGAAAGAGATGCTTTATTAATCAGGAATATATAGAATATAAATAAAAATAAATGCAATCTTAAAAATGGACTAAATTACCCAGAAAGGACCAATCTTAAAAATAGAGTAAATTTCATAGAAAGGGTCAATCTATAGATATCAATGTATATGAAACCTCACAAGAGCGGCCCTGTTGTTCGGAGTCCATACAGGGGAACTGTATTCCCACCCCGTTGGGAAAAGTTGTGCGGCGGATTAAGGAGGGGGCTGTCGGAAGGGATTTGTTAATGCGGGTCCTGAAGAGACCAGGATTAAATGTAGAAGGAAAAACAAAAAAGAAATGCTGGAAGCTAATGTTACTATGTATTATGTTTAGATAACAGTTTGTGTTAGTACAGTATTAAAACAGTGGGAGTTACGTGAAAGACTACGTGATTTCCGTCACATACAGCATTCATCATCCGCGTAACGGTCACGTGTTTTGGCAACAAGCTGTATACTCCATGTCCGCTTTTTAACGACTATTAAAATGGTATTTTTGGATTGTTTATTTTATCTACCCACGTACTACGTGCGTATTATGACATTACATGGTTCCATTCAACACACGTATTAATCGAAAAACCACCTGAAAATCTACACTTAATCTAACTTAATTACCATTTTTTTAATTTAATTTGAAAAGTATACGTAGGTTGAATTATCCGGTCACCACATTACAGATTAAATTCTTTGAATATTATGTAGCAAATAATTAAGGTCCCATAATGAGTTGAATTAATCTCTAAACTCATAGGGATGCAACACAACTAAAATTTCCTGTATATGAAAATGAATATTTGTCTATCTGTCTGTCTTCGATATTCTCGAAAATTAATAGACCGGTTGCGCTGAAAATATGACAGTTTATTCTTATTCGGGGGGTTTAGAGGGTAGTTTGAATCCAAATATAATAACAGCAAATACAATAATAGTTTTAATCATTGAAGAAAATAATATTGACATAACCTAAATGAAAGATGAAACCGGACAAAATTACAGAAACTAAAAAGATTTCAGTCGCATCTGGGACTCGAACCCAGGTCCTCTGCCTATCCGGGGCAACGCTCAACCGACTTAGCTAATGAGACCAGTTCAATTTGTGTCATCTTATCATATCTCAAATTCTAGATTTGTGAATATTATTTTCCATTTTTAATCTCATATTATTGGAAGCTATTTTTATGATGTTTACAAAGTTCTACCCGAACTCAATTGCAAACTTAAACAGTGTCTCGGATTAAAATTCTACTTTTTTTATTTATATGAGACATCTACTGACTTTTTATAAAAGTCTAAAGAATTCAATTTTTAATTATCAATTATTATTATTGAGATTTAAAAACCTAAGTGTAATTTTTAATCATTGAAGAAAATAATATTAACATAACCTAAATGAAACATGAAACCGGAAAAAACAAGAGAAAATAAAAATATTTCAGTCGCATCTGGGACTCGAACCCAGGTCCTCTGCCTATCCGGGGCAACGCTCAACCGACTTAGCTACCAGTTCCATTTATGTTCAATTTATTGGAGACCAGTTCAATTTGTGTCATTAAAAATGGAAAATAATATTCACAAATCTACAATTTGAGATATTATATCGATGAAGATGACACAAATTGATCTGGTCTCATTAGCTAAGTCGGTTGAGCGGTTGCCCCGGATAGGCAGAGGAACTGGGTTCGAGTCCCAGATGCGACTGAAATCTTTTTAGTTTCTGTCCTTTTGTCCGGTTTCATCTTTCATTTAGGTTATGTTAATATTATTTTCTTCAATGATTAAATATTACAATGAGGTTTTTAAATCTCAATAAACATAATTAAAAATTACAATAATTGTTATTAAATTTGCCCGGATGAAATTTGACCTAAGCGAAAGCGAATAAAATATATTCGTGGTTTTACAACAAAGTGTTTGTTTTATTTAAAAAATTAATTTATTATTTAGGTGAGTAGATTTAGTTTTAGAGTTAGTTTTTTTTTATTACTTTTAATGACTTTACATCAGTTTTAAAAAATCTGCCGATTCACACGTGTGTTGAATTATCGGGTCACCGTTGATATTTGCCACATGACAACGTTCTTGTGTTCAACAGTTTGCTGTGCAGTGTTTGACAGCTTCTGTGTTTCGTCCTTTCTACAGGTTACCTCCTCAATTTTATTTTCGCATATGTATTTAAAAACGCCAACATTAATCTATGTAATTTAAAAAAAAAATGCATTAAAAAAAATGGACGCGGAATAAACCAGTTTCTGCTTCAGAAAAATTTCTCATGTTCAAGCGAGATTTGTTTATGTACTTGCGATATTATTTAGTACGTTCAAAAATAGCATTTTCCTCACAGATGTGTTTGCTTTGGACACCAACGCACGCCGCGTGACGCGTCCAAACACATTTTCTTTCCTCGATCACCTATTCATTCATGCACATTTGGCCCAAAAAACACAAACAAGAATCTAAATAATCTCTCGTCATCCAAACGACCAGAGACCCTTTTCTCTTCTTTGATCTAATTTAAATTCAGAATACCACTATTTTAAAAATAATATTCTTCTTTTTTTTATGAATACCGCACAAGAGTCCCAACTGCTGCTAAGCCAGTGAGACTATGGCATCACTAATTGAGGAATGTTGTGATGCTGAAGGTATTGGGGAGAAAAAGTAGAAGGGGAAGAGAAAGGTGAGGAAATACCTGGCTATTCAGATCTGGTCACCAAACACTGCTAAAATCCATTTCAAGCGACGTTTCAATTCTGAATGGTGGTTTTTCACCAGGGCGATACTGAGAGTATCTTCCACTCTGGAACGTGCGCAAATATGTTATATATTATTTTTAAAAGAATTAATTGTGAAACAGCACATATTAATTAAATAAAATGTACTTGCTCACGCCTGGATTAGAACCCGCGAATTTGGAATTCGTAGTCGAGAGCCTTACCCCTCAGCCATGGAGGCCGTCAATCTTTCAATCAATATTTTTTTTCTTTTTCTAAAGATAGTTTTCACGGTTTCAATTTTTCAAAGCCCGCCAAAACGCTCCAAATCTATGGCCGGTCGGTTTTGTTCAGTTTTGAGGTTAGAATGTCATATTTCGAAGCAAGGATGAGCATTACCGTACATAATTTTGTATTCTATTAATAGTAAACCATAAATAAACGTAAGTAATAAAATTACGTACCTTTTTAGAAAATTTAACTACAAAAATAATAATAGTATTGAGCATTAACATTATCAAAATATCCGTATTGATAATTGGTTTGCTCATTAATACTCTATTTTTTTTTTCATTTTATACTGAACAACAATTACAGAGCTTAAAGTCACCCAAATTAGATTTAAATATCGCTAAAACTGTAAAAATATATATATTTTTTTAATTTAATTGGTGAGATCCAGACAGGATGCCAACTCAGCCAAAATTCAAGGGAAACTTTTAGACGTTTCTTCAAGAAACTAAACCCGGGCGAATCCGGGTAGAAAAGTCAGCAATTTTAAAGATAAATAATTTATTACAAAAACGTGCGTTTATTTACGTAATTAACAAATATACTGACATCTGTTAAATAAAATCAAAACGTGACCTTACAATAATTTCATCCCCTGGTTTGAATCTCCACTAACAGAGCTTAAATTAAAAACATCTTTATTTTTTAAACAATATCAAAATATCAGAATTATATTTAAGATAATATGCAATATTTAATAATATTGAAATTAAACAATTCAAAAGAAAACGTTTAAAACAAGCAACTAAAATAAATTAGTAAAAAAATAACTTAAAAGGTGTGAAGCTGTGCTAATTGTACTTCTTTTTTTTTTTTTACAGTAACTCCACACAGGAGACCAAGGAGGAAACAATTTCCCTCAAGGCCTATATCATCTTTGGGGATGCTGTGTGGAGGATCTTTTAGAGGATAGGAAGGAGTGAACTTGGGTCTTGAAGAGACCCATGTTATAGGATGGAGGAAACACAGAGGCCGGCAGATCATTCCACAGCCGAGCTGTTGAACACAAGAACGAGTGGATGATAAATAATGATGTAAAAATAAAATTTAAAATCAGAAAAATCACCAACAATTTAATGGGAATTTCGATTATTCGGGTGGTTTTTTTTTGTTGCATGTTGCAAAATACAATGTTGGAGGGTGGTTTGGTTTGGAGGACGTGCAAAGGTCGTTTCGACTACTAGCTACGTGATGTGGGCGTCCTTCAAACGCCCTTGGGAAGGTTGCGTTGGCATTATGTTGGAAAATATCGATCGTAGGCCATGGACTCACTACGCCTCAACTGGGGTGACCACGATTTAAAAACAATTTTTGGAACATTTTTTTTTTAAATGTGATTTAATCGCAGAACGGAAAACGTGCAGTGGGCGTGTTTGTGTGCCTAAAAATGCAAATTTTAACGTACTTTGGGTGAAATTGATCAAAAATATCCAAATATTTTCTTGAATATCTACTCAATTTCGTTAGATTGTTTGGGGCCTATATGTAGAAAGGTTTTTTTGTTTTTGTTTTTAAATGAATACCGCACAAGAGTCTCAACTGCTCCCAATGGTCTGAAGCCAGTGAGACTATGGCATGGCCAATTGGGGAATGTTGTGGGGCTGAAGCTGTTGGTGAGGGGAAGGAGAAGGTGGAGAGAAAGGTGGGGAAATACCTGGCCATTCACATCTGGTCACCAAACACGGCTAAAAGTCATTTCAAGCATCGTTTCAATTCTGAATGGTGGTCTTTCACCAGGGCAATACTGAGAGCATCTTAAACTCTGACATTTGGCGACTTCGGTTTTCTTTAAAATTGGCATCGATCGCACTTATACCGTTAGTTATTTTGAGTTAAACTAAGCAATAACTTAAAGATTTGCACTTGTGTTTTCCATTTCGGTTAAATGCTTGTAAAAAAAAATACAAATCCATGATAGCTTGTCCCTACGTACATTCTTTTTTTTTCCATTATTTAAACGAATAACCCTGTAAAATTATTATGAAAACATGTAATCGCAATATTTACACTCCGCTTCTCTACACAAGCATTGCTTAAAGGAGAATTGTAGTATTGTAATTGAAGTAAAATGTGTTCGTTTTTAAGACAGAAAGAATATATTAGAGTAAAAAATAAAAATACGTAAAAAAGAAACAAATAACAAAAACAAAATTGTTTACTGTATAAAGGCATTAAAATGTCTCATATATCGTATTGTAAAATGTTTGTGTACAGTGCCAGGGAACATTTATCCCTCTTCCTGTGTCAACCGTGGTTAGAGGTGCAATGTGGAGATAACCTTTTCTACCCAGTGAGCGGGCTGCGTATTGCTACTGTAGGGCTTCTATTTAATTTATTTCAAAGAATTGTAAGCTGTGTTTTATGTGCTAGCGGCACTTGCTGACGGCAATCTTATATTTAAGCCCGCTCACTAAGGTAATGGAGGGTATAAGATGGAATTTGGGCGGATACTGAGGGGGTCTGTGCTGGGGGTCCAGCTGCTGAGATTGGATATGGAGGGATTCGAGTTCGATTCTAATTTGGAGTAAAATGTTTTGGCTAAATCTATTATATGTTTTTGAAGCAGGGGAATTATCTTACTTCCCAGTTAAATAAATAATGTACCTAGATTAAGCATTTTTAGAATATTAGAATGTAAAAATAAATAAATTAAAATGTAAAAATATATATGTTTTTATTAAACCATATAAAGTGGAACTCTTTCAAGTTTAATAAAAAAAAATAATCAGTAATTTTTTTTTTAAATAATAATAAAAATAAAATAAGCAAAAATTTCGAGATTTTGAATTACGATAGATTTTAGGCACCAAAAAGAATATTCTTGAAGCCTGGAATATAATGATTAATTAATGATGTACCACCAAACATATCGGTCTTGGCACATACTCCTTGCTTCTTTCACATAATACCATATATACCTTTCTGTTATTCATTCTCTTGACATAACCCGACTAAATCATGTCTTCCTCGGCGTCCCCGACTTCTTCTACCATTCACGTTCGCCTTTTCGACCTTTACAGTATGATGACGTAAAGGTCTATTCACATCTACCAGTACCGCACAGTACAGAACGATACAGTACAGACACGACAACAGTTGCTTACATATTTATGAACACATTCACATTGCTAAGCGTATCGTATCTGCGTATTGACGACCAGCACCGACCGAGATTGAAAGCTAGAAATTTAGTGTATGGACACATACCGTCAACACCGCCATCTTGACGTCAGTATTGCTAAAATCAAGAAGATGGGCGGCGAAAAATTGATTGAATTGATTAAGGAAACAGGTTATAAAATAATAATAAATATGGAAATAGGATTATGGACACCTCAAACACGTTTTTGCGGACGCTAACGCTCAGTTGACTGTACTGTGTCTGTGCTGTGTCCGTACTGTACTGTTCCACACTGCGCGGTGCTAGTATAATAATAATATAACGTATAGTAATACTCTAAGGGTCAAATTTTTTAGACTTTGTCAGCCAGGCCAAAAACGACCTAAGCTCCCCTTCCATTCAAAACACCCGAAGGTCTACGTTTGCTCATAAATGGATGTCACTTCGATTCCGCCGGTCGTGTCTCGCGAAAGTCAACCGAATCGCCAGTCGGCTTTCAAACACAGCAAGGCTCATTTTGGCTAAGCGAGTCTGAATTCGTACTAACGCGATTCGTTGATTGGCAGTCAAAACGTTCCAACAGCGTACATGTTCGATTCGACCCTGGATAACAAAGTAATTAGAATCTACTAAAAAACTGCTAATTTCCGAGGTGTTTCCAAGAATAGTTCAATGCTTCATCATTTTTCTATTAAATCTGGCAAAAAAATAAATATTCTCATTAGTATAAGATGAACTATCAATGTTAATTTTATTCACACCTTTTTTTAATATGCAGCGTTACTTTTTTTATTTAATTTCATAAACGTGCTTATTTTCGAGGTTTTTTTTAGGCGCCGTGCAACAGTTGTTCAAAATGATGAAATTTTTTCAATGTCCTTTCATCATCATTAGCGGAATCATATGGCGGTTGGACACTTCCCTTGCATACTTCCTCATTTTCATTTTTCATGTTTTTTTTTGTTTTATGTGAAAATCGTAAAATACTATACAGTGTATAGTTGCTATCATGTTAAAAATTAGATACCTTTTTTACATGAACTCTCACAGAAGTCTTTTTGAAGCGAGGAAGGAGTGAACATGGGTCTTGAATAGAACCATGTATGAGGGAGGAAACACAGAGGCCGTAAAATTGATCCACAGCCGAGCTGTTGAACGCAAAAATAGTCGTAGTCGTAGAAACGACCAGCTCTCATGTGACAGACGTAAACCGTTTACAAATGTTTGGCGCGCGGTTGGCGTGTTTCCCGACTATGCACCGGTGCCGAGGAGATCTTCCATTGAAATACTGGTAGAACAAAGGCAGTATTACTACATGACGCCAGTGCTCTAAAGATTGGAATTCGTTAAGATCTGGGAATCTATTAAACGGACCGCCCGTTTTTACACAGAGTTAAGGGTTTTTTAAAGATATTTTGGAACATCATACCAGAGGTGGCTACGAAATTCAACAATGAGGCACACTTGCGGTTTGTACAGGATCAGCATTTGTGTACTATCTGCAGTATCTGCGGGCCCTGTACAGTACACCCAGCTTCTAAGAGGCTAACTTAGCCCATGCCTGAGCTGGTCACTTAAAGTTACACCGAGCATATGAATGGAAGGCTTGTTGGGAAGATGTTTCCGTTGGAGGAGACTAGATTGTAATTTCAATCACTAAAATGCTTACAACCGACCATTTTCCCATAACATTTCCCTCCATTTTTCTTCTAGCCTCACAACAGATCCTAATCGGGATGCTATAATCCCACTGGCTTGGGACAGTTAAGACTATGGTGCAGTAATCAGATTTTAAACATATGTCTCTTCAAAAATTCTTCCATTGACACAGGCTGAATTACACCCACATGGCATTTATTCCGCGAAAATAATTACAGACCGTCCTCGAACGCAATGTTGAATTAGATTATAAAACCAGTTAGCAGGACGTGGTAAAAACACATATATTCAAGTATATATCAGGTGTTTATCTTTCACACATGATTTCAAATAGAATTATTATCGAAAGATAGCCAACATTTTATAATCTGCTATCGCGAAAACACATTCAACCGCAATGTTTACCTGCAATGCAACGAAATACAAAATACAAGATTGGTATTTGTTGAACCTATCGATACGAGGTTAAATTAATTTGCCAGTTTCATGATAATTGTGTCAATTTTTAACAAAAATCTGAAAAGACCATAGTATAAAAAAGAAGAATAATTAAACGCGATTTAAAAAAAGTCACTATTATTTAATGCAAATCTAATCCGTTTCGAGAAAGAACCCAGTGAGGAGGACTGAGAAATGTCTTGTGATTCGCATTTATTATCCTAATCTACAAAATTACTATATTAAAACTAAATTTATAAAAAAGCACGGTGGAAATACTATATTATGTAGGTTCAATGCCGAACGGTGCGATGGAATTCGTTGTACTGTGGAAATAATAGAGGATCAACAAGATACTAAACTTTGGGAAATGTTGAGCAGCGGAAAGAATGTAAGTTCTAAGGTACATTTATTTTTGTATCATGGAAATAATATAGTTCCAACAGAAGACTTTTGGATGAGAAATGTAGTGCAGTGGAAATAATTAAGTTTCCAAGGAATATGTCGAAGAGTGGAAAGAATTATCTCACTAAATATTGTGCTTTGTAAATAATATTAAATAAAAAAAAACAGTTTTTTTATTAACCGCGACTTTATTGTATTCTTACGCCAACCAGTCACGCATAGATCAAGCTTCGTCAGGGCAAATGTAATAACTAAAGAATAATACAGAGTTATTTTATATACATATATAGCTACGGAAAACAATAGTGTGAATCAGATGCATTACAAAAAAGAGAGAGATGAGAATAAAATATTAGAGGGAGACGACAATAGTATATATATTATTACAATTAAATAGTAAATAAAATAGGGGAACATAATGATGTCATTAGGACAATCCTATAATGATTTGTACAAGACAGCGTCATTATTGGTGGAAAATTTGTTTTACTTAATATGATGTCAAACCACAAAGTGATTTGAAAGAAAATATAATATTGTTCGTTGGGATTTTTTGTGCAGTGGAAAGAATATAGTTTCTAATCGATATGTTGAGCGATGGAAAGAATATAATTTCTTAGCTATATGTTGAGCGATGGAAATAATATAAATTCTAAGCGATATGTTGAGCGATGGAAAGAATATAATTTCTAAGCGATATGTTGAGCGATGGAAATAATATAAATTCTAAGCGATATGTTGAGCGATGGAAAGAATATAATTTCTAAGCGATATGTTGAGCGATGGAAAGAATATAAATTCTGAGGCACACTTTATGTTGTGCGGTGGGAAGAAAGGAGATTTTTAATGGCACTTTGGTTAGAAAATGTTTTGGGATGGAAATAATAGAGTTTACAGGAATAGGAAAAGGATAATATACAAGAACAGGTAGTATTTATATTTACACAACGTACAAGAGTGAAAACGTTGCATGAAATGACTTTACCCATGTTACCCATTATAATTATATCTTAATATCTACACGTTTTCTCAAAAATCTACACATTTTCTCAATATCTTCACATCTTCTCAATATCTTCACATTTTCTCAAAATCTACACATTTTCTCAATATCTTCACATCTTCTCAATATCTTCACATTTTCTCAAAATCTACACATTTTCTCAATATCTTCACATCTTCTCAATATCTTCACATTTTCTCAAAATCTACACATTTTCTCAAAATATACACATTTTCTCAAAATCTACACATTTTCTCAATATCTACACATTTTCAGAAAATCTTCACATATTCTCAAAATATACACATTTTCTAAAAATCTACAAAATTTCTCAAAATCTACACATTTTCTCAAATTCTACACATTTTCCAAATTCTACACATTTTCTCAATATCTACACTGTTTTATGCATTTCAATCTTCTCATTTAATGACTGTTCAATTTAATCATTAAAGAAGACAATATTAACAATCTTAAATGTAACTCGAAACAAAAAAAGAAACAGAAAATAAGGTATCAGTTACATCTGGGAATCAAATCCCGGACCTCTGTCTTTCTGAGACAAATAGCTCAATTGTTAGAACGTTGTCCTGCTTCAATGATTAAATTTTACAGTGATTATTATTATTTACAGTATCGATGACTTTCTTTCAGATTTTACAAATTATGTCAAAATTTTATATTTATATCGCATGAAAAGGTTAACGAATCGTGAGACATGTTCACGTGGATTTAATTTGGTATTTTTTTTAAACGAGGGCCATGATGCAACACTTGTATCAATGGTTTAGTATGTTGTGTCAATTTGAATGGATTACTTCATGTCCCATAAAGTTAATGATTAAATTTCACTTGAAAACGTCATGGGAGTTTTCCGTGAAATCATAATACTACCTCCACAATTGAATGTCGCGTACGAAATTTGAACGTAAATTAATTGCGGATCAAAAATAACGCTTTTGGAGTAATTCATTTACATGCTAACCTCAAACTCCACAACTATGAAAATCGATGAATTGCTTGTGGAACGCCAACGCGCACTATGGCGCCGATGGGTAATGGTCGCAAACGATTTTGAGCTCTGAAGAATATTTGTATAATCACTTTGTATAAAAATAAATGTCTGTCTGTCTATCCTCGATTTTCTAGAAAATTACTTCCCTGATATCGCTGAAAATAGCGTAGTTTCTTCTTATTAGTGCCGGGAAGGTTTTTTTTTTATTTATAGAGAGTTTGAATTAAATCTGAAATGTAAAAATGTTGCTATAACGTTTTAAAATTAGTATGAAAAATATTGAACCCACCATGTTGTATTGGGGCTAGCCCATAGATAGACCACTCTAGTTAGCCACATATTACATCTTCAAAAGAAGGTTTTTTGGGTAGAATGTTTTCAAAATGGAAAACACAATTAGATACCTACTTGAAAACATTATTATTTAGATATATTTTGAAAAAATAAATGTTTAAAATGATTTGACGGCCTCCATGGTCGAGGGGTAAGGCTCTCGGGTTCAAATCCCGGAGTGCGCAAGTAAATTTTATTTAATTAATTTGTGTTGTTTCACAATTAATAAATTTAAAAATAATATATAGTGTATTTGCGCACGTTCCAGAGTGGAAGATACTCTCAGTATCGCCCTGGTGAAAGAACACCATTCAGAATTGAAACGTTGCTTTAAATGGCTTTCAGCCGTGTTTGGTGACCAGATCTGAATAGCCAGGTATTTCCACACCTCCCTCTTCCCCTTCTCCTTCCCCTCCCCAATACCTTGAGCCTCACAACATTCCCCAATTGGGAATACCATAGTCTCACTGGCTCCAGACGGTTGGGAACAGTTGGGACTCTTGTGCAGTATTCAATATATATGAAATATATATAAAATTTTCAAATGAATGTTTTTCTGTTTCTTTATTTAGAGATAGTAATAGTTGTCACAAGGCATTATTTTCGCTGGCAAATCAATTATAGCACCCAAACGACAAGCAACAATATCATAACTTAATCCTAAAAAAAAATCCCGATCAAGTCAAGGTACACACATCAGCTGGTACTCAAATAAATGTGATTCGATTGGCGAATGATCGTCGAAAATATTTTCGTTTCTCATTTGTTACACGCTGTCAACTGAAAAAATAAATAATTACCCGTGACCGACATCAGAGTGCGCCGCCATTGCCCATATACGAGTGTTTTGTATCAAGTTTTTTTTATATCAATTTGTCTCTAAAAAAAAAGTGAGTAATTACGAATTTACATTCAGCTGGCGAACGGCGGGGTAAACGCAGTAAACGCTCTGATTCCTAGCTCTCCAATTCAGCCGAAAATCTGGCTAGGCTAGCCGCATTCTATGTAGTATCACGCATACACAATGCAAACGTTAGAACATAAGGACCTTTTTTGATTCAACTGTCCGTAGCCATTGGGATCATGTCATCCCCAATTGGGGTATGTTATGAGGCTAAAAAGATAGAAATGGTAAGAGGAATGTTGGTAAGTGCCTGGCTATTCAGATCTGGTCACCAAACACGACAAAAGCCATTTCAAAACAACGCTTCGATTCTCAATGAAGGTGATCTGGGAAGACTCAAAAGGACATGGACAATCCCAATTATTGAGCCTACTGTGAGACGATAGACAGCAACCCTCAGGAAATACAAAAAGGCGGTTAATAGTAACATCCCACTTCAAGATGACCTTGCAAACCTTCCGTCCAGTCGTCTGACGTCCAGGAAACCTTTTTGGACTGAAGGTAAAAGACTGCTTCTATCACTACACTCCCCCGAAGAGTCGTGCTGAACTCAGTGGCAGACCTCGGACATGAAAAACAAGCACCTTGTTGTGGACCCTACTATTAAATTGCCAGGGTTCTTTCTCCTGCGGAAGACGTGGACCTCATTAAACCGCATCCGGTGCAGTCACAGCCGTTGTGCGTATATGATGCATAACTGTGGCCTAAAGGATTCCGAGCTTTGTGAATGTGGACATATTCAAACAACAGAACACATCGTAGAAAAATATCCCCTTCATCAGTTTCCCCAAAACAACCAAGTGACTCCAGATGCCATCGACTGGCTGAATCAACAACACCAACATCCCACTATGACCTCCACCATATGAAGAAGAAGAAAGATTAGCCACTTTCAACATCGGCCACGGAATGCCTGCAGTACTCGTAATGTCCATGTGACTCTCCGTTCTAATGTCCCATTAAAACGGCTTAAATCAAAGACTACAATGCAATTTTCTTTAAAGTTATGAACGTTTAGCCTTGGCAATCAATCAGTCGATCATTTACGACTGCACATTGTAAATAATCACTGAACTAATAATCTCTAGAACCGTCATATATGACACTGATTCTGTGCACTCAGTGTTCATGGTACATATTTAGACTTTTGTGTTTTTATGATGGATTTATTACTTATGTAAATCATTTTATTTAAAGTACTTTTGTGCAAAGTGTTGAGAACGTCGAAAAAACACTTACCACGCATAAAACGCACGATGCGTCCATCACTGCCGGCAGACCGCCAGCTTCTGCTGAAAACCGCGCCCCGTGGCATGGTGAGTGAAACCGTGTACCCCTCTCGATCACTCCAGCACCACTCGGCAAGTTATCAACGAATGCAGACATATGTATAAATTGAATATTCCATCCAGTACATAAATGTATTGCTAAGGAACGTCTAAAACATGAACTTTGTGTTTAGTATACGAGTATTTACAGAGATATTAAAATGATTAGAGACATGTCAACTCAGTTGACAGCACCGGCTCGGAAGGCTTACAAAATTGATATAACTAATTGACATACGTTTGTTCAAAAGAAAAGGTGAATTTCGAATTTGTCACGTTTTTGTGTGTTCTTCGATTTTTTACTTTTGAAAAAAATGGATCAAAGAATATGTATTAAATTTTGCGTAAAAAATGGAATAAAGAACTCCAACACACTTAAAATGTTGACTGTGGCATTCGGCTAGTTTACTTTGTCTCAAAAAAGTGTTTATAAGTGGTACAAGCGCTTTACAGAAGGCCGAGAAGATGTTAATGACGATGAGCGTCCTGGAGTTGCAACCACGTCAACAAACGAAGAAAACATCGAAACAGTGAAGAAAATGGTTTTGGAAAATCGTCGAATCACTATTAGGGAAGTTGCAGAGAATGTTGGCATATCAATCGGCTCATGCCATGCAATTTTCTCGGATGTTTTGGGCAAGAAACGTATGGCAGCGTAGTTTGTTCCGAAATTGCTAAATTTTGAGCAAAAGCAACGTCGCATTAGTATCGCTCAGGAGTTGTTGAATGACGTCAACGACGATCCAGATTTGCTCAAAGGGTACTAATGGTCTAGGCCATCCACCAAAATTAATATTATCTTTCAAAATAAAATTAGAAATTTGAAAATATTTCATTAATTTTTTTGCGTTAAATTCGTAGAACTTTTAAACAGAGTTTAAATGGCCTTGAATGCCGAAACATCTGTCACAATACGCAAATACTTGCAGAACTTAATAATAACATTATCAAATTTGATTTACATAAAATTTTTAAAAAATCATTAATGTCAGCAGATTAAGGGGATTTTGAGCTTAATTCTGCCACACAATCACGCATACAGCGCACTTCTATCCGTTTTTGTCTTCAGTGTAAATTATCGTTATTGTGAACAAGGTAAAATATATATAAAAATACGTATAAAATCATTTAATTTTCCTTGTAGATAATCTCATAATAATAATAATAATAATAATAATAATAATAATAATGTTTTTATTTAATTTCTAATACAATTACAAACATGTTATATTTAATACGTAAGAGAAATTACAGGTATTTATTTAATATATGTAAAACAATGAAGAAATATACTAAAAATAAAAAAATAAATAAATTCAGAGATATTTAAATAAATTCAGGCAGTGGTGAAGATCGCGTCAATGAGAAGAGATTCTTTCAAGAATCAATAGAATTTCCCTTTTGAATCTTTCCTCACTGACGCAAAATATGTCGATATCCTGTGTAATATCCTATATAATAATACTGCCTTCTCAACAAATGAGAATACAACCTTAATACACGTTAAAACTTAACGTATATATAATTTAATTGATCAAAGCAGCATTGAAAATATTCTTAATGCGCGAAAATCCCTTAAAACATTTTAATAATTAAGTATCGAGAACTTTAAATCGGTATTAAGTATTTTGTGTTAAAAGTGTCCCACGAAATGAAAACGTTTGGTCGCAATTAAGCGATACACAAATTGTCTCTACGCGCCCGCTCAGTTTCGTAGCAGACTCCACCGAATCGACATCGCGCTTAACCCTCGCGAAAATTCACCGGTTTTCCTCGAGTTTTTTCCCGATTTTAATACAAATATCGATTGTTAAAAGTGACGATTTGAGCGCTGAGAAAAATCTGCCAGAAAGAGAAAAATCGTAAGTTTAAGATTCTGTAAAAATAATTTTTAAAATGTCAGTATTAAGGTAGTTACCAATGTTTTAAGCGAAATAGCGATTTGTCATGTTGCAATATGACGATTGCTGTTTTAGGAAAAAAATCATAGGTGTCTCTAGTGAAAATTTTGAATTCTTATACTTGGTTCGAATCTAGAATATTATTTTTAAAACATATCACTTTTATCACTAAGAATTATTTTTAGTAATAAGAATAAAATTATTAAATTGCTCGATAAACGTAATTCAGATTAGTTTGGGTAACCTTTGAAAGTGTTGGCATAACCAAGTAGAAGAAATCTGTCTATCAGATAAAATTATAAGTTTAGATAAAACATGTTTTTTTAATTATTATTTTTTTTGTTGTATAAATTACAGAATTAATGAATATCTCTCTATATGCATTTACGAAATAATGTATAATAATAATAATATTATAAATGGGGAGAGGTTTCAATTGGGTAATTTTTAATTAAAAAATATAGACACATTTATTTATTTACAATAATTTAAAAAAATGCATATTTTAGCAAATCGAAAGTTCATATCATGATATCATATTGCTTACGCAATTAAACCACATCTAGATTTTCCTCATTACTCATTAATATTGAATAAAATTATTCCTTATTGCAAACAAAGAAAGAATGCAGAAAAAACAATTATGTGTTTATACAATGTGTACAAAAATGTCAAAAGTCAATTTGTGAAAACACATTCCTGTAAAAAGAACAGAATATTAAATTATGTATTTTCGTTCAGCGAATCTACGTGTGTATTTTCAAAATTGAAGCTGGTTTATCTACTTTATTGTTAACTATTTTTATTCAATTTAAAAAACGGTTTATTAATAAAAAAAACGTTCAGCTATGTTATTATTACTACGCGTGATAGCTGTTTCGCTTTATCAAAGACATTATCAAACTGTCGAGAAGCCACTTATTGTGTTTCGAAAAATATCTAATTATAAAAAGAATCTTTTCCAATGTAGACGTAGTAACACGAGGCAATTTTTTTTTCTGTATTTGATATGGTGATCGGATAATTCAACACACGTACGAATCGGTACACTCTTTTAAAGTGAAAAAAAGAACAAGGGGTGAATACGATAATACAATATTGTCAGATATGCATGAGTTAGAAAAATTATTGAATCGTTTATCAGATTTATTGAATCGTTTAAAGGACCGCCTCTTTTCTCAGTGAAATTAAATCATTTTTATAGAGCTGTTTTTTTTTTTAAAATTCACCGAAAAACTTTTAAAATCTCTTTTATCGGTAATACGATTTTTTTATTAAAAAACTTTTGTAACTATCTTCGAACTCTTTGTTTTCGACCGGCCTAGTTTCACCCTGTAACGGGTATCTTCAGACTGGCACAATTAAAACTAAATCTATGACAGAGGTGAGTCCCATTGCTCTTTCTAATATTATTTGTGAGTCAGAAATTTGTTTTATTGTTGACGACGGCTTTACGATAAATTTGAAACAACTCTCGGGTTGGTTTATTACCCTCTGGAAGACGGATTACATTGTGTTTGTTTACTGAATCAATCGGTTTTTAATTTATTTTTTGTGATGTTTATTGTGTCAGCTTTTATTTATTTGTAAGAAACCACCAGCTTTTGATATAAATATATATACAAGTACAAAGGAAATTTAACAAAATGTAAGCCAACAGAATTTCTTGTGCTAACAGTGGTTAAATACAGATGATTTATTTATGAAGCTAACAAGATAAAGAAAAAAATATATAAGGAAGAGGGGAGAGGAAGAGAAAGATAGGATCGGGACAGAGAGCATCTCTCTCGATTCATTTTTTATTCATGCATCAATTTGTGGTCATACGTATTACTTCGGTTCGATATTTTGAAAGGGTATTGTGAAGAATGTCGATATTGTGAAATTGTGCTTTATCGTAAGAT